>VKOC01000886.1:0-156217 GCA_009364415.1 Spea multiplicata | reverse complement strand
ACCCGGGACAGCGGGCAGGCCCGTCCACGGTCGACCCGGGACAGCGGGCAGGCCCGTCTACGGTCAACCCGGGACAGCGGGCAGGCCCGCCCACAGTCGACCCGGGACAGCGGGCAGGCCCGTCAACCGTCTACGTGGTATTCTATCAATTTTTCCTTCATGCCTCAACACACAGATATCTGTTTTCCAAGGCCTGTGGGCATGTCTTATTCATGCACGGTACTACATTCCTTAACGTATTATCCTCTAGAACACCTGCTTCAAGGGCTGCTCGCTCCACGCACTACCACGTAAGCATCTGAGAACATTTTCACACACTTAACTTTAGTCTACAAGCTTCCTAGCTCTAAATAGATTTAGTATAGATATCACTTAATTGCACAAAATCATTATATATCTTGTTAAGCTATGTCAAGAGGATATCATATAACATCTAGACTATTTCAGAGCCTGGTTAGAAAAAAAAAATCAGTTTTCGCTTAACTGGACACCAACTGATGACTGAACGGGGCTGCTCTCTCTTGGAATATGTGTATGTGTATGATATTAATGGATTACAGAGCGCCAGTGGGTTCATTAGTCAGCAAAGTCACCCACCGTCTTCCATAACACTTCCAGAGGTGACGGAAAAAACGCACTTTATTTGAAGCTCATAATGTACAGACTGGGCAAGGGATCTGCGCGGAGGAGCAGAAATGTGCAAGTTTTACAGTAACTATTAAATGTAATCTGATATATTAATATGGCACAGCGCTGCGGAAGATGATAGTGCTATATAAAGCAATACATAATAATAATGGCAGCAACAGTTTTTAAAAAAAAAAAAAATTCAAGTCCCTACTGTATATGCTTGTACTACGTCTGCTGGCAGGCGATCCCATCCGCACACAGCTTTGATTATTTTACTTATTGCCTCTCACTATATTTTACATGCAGTAACGAATGTAAACTTACATCATCTTCTAAATTCCATGAAACCGTCCTGAAAAGCTAAATGTTCTAAGTAATGGAGCAGAAACAAAGGAGCAGTAATCCAGGTAGTTTCCCCCTTACTTTTTTATTATTATTATTAATTGCAGAGATGCTGAAAATTCTGAATATAATGTTTATGTAATATTAACCCTATTTCCAATGCCACTGCTATCTCAACATGCCTTCTTCTCCACCCCAGACTGATAATGGCCTTGTTTAAATCCTACTTGGAAGGTCAAATTCAAATGCTACTTGGAAGATTCACCATTCTGTTTACCACTTCTCAGGTTTCTACCATAAAGCCAACAATCAGTCTCTGATGACATTTTGGGAAAGGTAACACTTAGGGATGTCCTCTTATAGTTACCAGATCATCCTACCTGGGGAATCATAGGGGTTTGCCCCAATCTCAGGGTAAAGGGGCAGATTCTCAGGAACACACAGTCCTACACTGACTCATTCCTATGTTACCCTTGCTGTGATCATAGTTAAGACTCCCAATTGGTGCTTTTGCGTCCAGTGTGTTATGGCTGATATCCCTGCTTGAATAAAGGTGACTCAGATAAGTGTATCTTTAAACAATGGCAAGTCAAGGTTCCCATGAGGACCATGACTATTAGAGCCATTGCTACATAGAATCTTTACTATGGGCTATTAAAGGGTTAATATTTCAAGTTCCTCGGTATGCAGATCACACACTGACCTACACTGGCAGGTTAATAAGACAGTGACGTACATGCAGAGCTGTAGCTCCCTCTGCTGTCGATCTGTGATATTACATGATGCACCAAGCAGTCTGACTAGTCAGTGGATCTGATATATATCTGAACTGGGTGCACAAGTAGATAAACGTAAAATAAAAGAGACATTGTCGTAATCTCTAAGTGCTGGGGAGGAATCACATGCCGTCAGATAAGAGTGCCACAGTTAACCGTATGGAACAATTAAACTGTTGTCCTATTCACTAAGAGTCAGGTTCACTCCAACTTGTCATACCGACTTGCGGGCCAAACCGGATTGGAGAGGCATTCATAGGTGCCTTTTGCCGACCTCACTGGGAACTCAACCAAGGTGCAACTAGACTTGCCCTGTGGCTGATAAAATCATTCCAGTAAATGGGGAATTTAGCCTAGGCACCTTCTTATGAAACATGTTTAATGTCCTGCTTGTGATGTCCTCCAAGAGAAAAAGTGCAGCTGAAAGGAACAAAAAACATGACCTGCACAGATGTTACAACCAGGGGGGGGAGATAATGATCAGTCCCACTATACTTCTTCAATCAAAGCAATAGCAAACATGCATGGCACTTTGTATAACCCAATATGGGGTAATAGTCATCTCCTCTTCAACATTCTTCATGTGCATCAATAGAGGACTCTAACGACCATGACAGGGGCAGACTGGCGATATTGTGGAGGATTACAACACGTTTGCAGAAAGCACAGCATCCCAATAACCAAATGGAAAAGGGATTTTAGTACACTAAAGGTGCATCATTTAACCCTGTGGATGATGGAGAGGTAAGCAGTGTGCTATCCAACCACCTGGAACTCACAGCATCGGGAGCGATTATCATCTTTCTCCACCAATGGCTCTGGGGCATCAGGGAGGGGTTGCCTGGCTCAACGTCTTATAAGAAAAGAAAAAAAAAATTCCAGTCATTCAGAATTAATTGAAATCTGCATTCAGGCTGCTCCATTCCAGTCGCTGCTGCTCTGCATTTTCCTTTCCCACCTGATGACACAAATTCTGCCACATTATGCCCCTCCGAACACAACCCTGCAGTCTCTTCCAGTCTCAAGCGACTCCATCGTTTTGTTTGCTTCTCTACAAGTCAGACACCTATGCTTTGCTGTAAATCCTTATCACGTCGCTGGCACTTACTCGGCTCAATTGTTACCACACTTATTTAAAATAAATCTAATCTGTTCCCTAGTGCTGGCCCTGGCTTTACCTTCGCAGGGACAGCAGAGAGTCATCGTCATCATGTCTCCTGCAATCACAGAGTTGTGTTTCTCTGATTCCACTCTGTGTCACCTTGTGATTTGAGGACTGTCAAGGAAAGGAATCCCAGAGACACGTTATAATGGGAACGTCTCCACTCTGTCACTCTGCAGGTTCTAGACTGGCTGTCTGTGCAGGGAGATATAAAGCGAGCTTCTTAATCTTACACAGTCACTAATGGAAGGCCAGGATATGCCTCATTGACACGCGGTACTCATACACATCGCTATCGCGCACATACGTGACCCCGTCTCACTCGCTCTAACGCGCCAATTAAGAGAATCATTCAGTATACAAATATTGGACGGAGCATCACTTTGGCTATTAAGTGTATCTTAATCAAATCAATTATAGGTGCCTTTGATGGTTTGCAATGAACAGAATTATGTATTTTTTTCCAATCTGTGCAACTAATATAATTACAAAAAAATAAAAAGGCAAATGATCTGAAAACAAGCAATAAATATCGGGTACTTTTAGCACTATCCGTTTTGATCACCCACACTGATGAACCACGGCCCAGTTATAAGACGCAGACACGTTGTTCCAATGACCGATTTCAATTTCAATCTTTATTGTTCTCGGCAGGATGCGCTGCAATTTATTTATAAAAGGGGATTCTGGTGCAAAGTTCTGGTTTTTAGAGCAGCAGCCGTTAAGATGCTTCAATTAATAAAAATGGCCATTCTGTTGGTTGCTATGGTGACAAGACCACTTATAAACGTTTGAGCCTGAAATGGTCATTAGAAATAATAGCTATTATTTATTGATAATATATTTAACCCCTTCTGGGGCACAAAGAGGTTTAAACGGCAGCCAAAGAATATTTGCCCATATATATATATATAATATATAAATATATATACTATAATATATATAATATATCACATATACAATATATATATTATTATATATATATATACACATATATAATATATATATACACACAAACATATATATATATATATACACACAACACACATACACATACAATATATATATACACACACACACATATATTATAATATATATACACACACACATCACATATATTATATATCACATATATATTATATATATATATATATATACACATGTAGGGGGTGTACTGATATGATGAAAGATGATTGATATGATTGATTTATACGTATGTGACTGAGGTATTAAAAAGAGGAATAATGTATTTTGCTTAAACAATTTCATTTATAATCCTATTTCTGCTGTTTCTTTACACATTTTCCTTATGTTTAGGCCATAGAAACCTTGTAATGCCCTCATACCCAGCAAATATTATGAGGTCCTAGAAAAAAGGGACTTGGGTCCTTGAAGAGGGACTTCCCCTCCTACACAGGGACACTTGGGGTGTATCTGCACCCTGTCTCATGGCCCTGTAAAGCACTGCACATACTTTCGGCGCTATAAAAATCTGTCCATACCTGCTGTGCGCTCTGCCAGCAGCTCCTGAGGTACTTTCAGCTTGTTTGCCCCAACATACAGAGCGCCCTCTTCTCTGAGGCGCACAAAACACAGAGCGAGGACCCCTGCTGTCTGGAGGAGGAACTGCAACGGCCTTCGATTGGCTGTTAGATGTCCGACTGATAATGTAATAACTTGATAAAGTTTTATATGTAAGTACATTAAAAAAAAAGATTGTGCACTATTGTTTATTACTATTACTTGATATTAGTCCCCTTTTTCAGACTAATATTTATGTTTTATGTCAAGCCTTTCTTTATCATGTATATTTAATACTCGCAGTAGGTTCTGAAGAGAACTGGGATTTGGGTTGACATTCTTCCAGTAATTTACCTTACTGGGTATCTGGTGGCAGCCATTGTTGTCAGTCATGTGACATTTTGGTTTCATTCCAAGCTCGAGCGCCACACCGTGCCGAGTCTTTACTGTAATGCTAGCAAAGACCCTTTCCCTGTAGTCTTTAGTAAGTCAGAGAGTCCCTTCTGGTAACTCAGACTGAGGCATTCTATTTATTTTATTTTTTTACAGTAGATTAGTCGAAGATAACATACAAAAAAGCCACTATACAGTTGCCACACCTTTTAGAGGTGTTTTAAGTGATTTGGGTATGGGGAAAAAAAGAAAACAAATTTTTCAATGGATGATGAGCTATGCAGTCCTGCAACGTGCAAATGATCCCTTCCCGAATCCTTGTGAGGCTGATAATCAAACTAAATGTTACAGAAAAACATCCCATTGTATGCGTTCTACAAAACCACATTTTCCCTTAAATTTCTAACCCCTGCTAAACAAATTTGATTGCGTTTATGAGCAGGATTACCCAAAATGCCCATAAAGCTCGTTGAATTCATTCCCAGTGACGCCTTCGCTAGAAGCCCTAGGAAACTGGTTTTATAAATACCCCACTGGGATTTAATTTCTATAAGTAGCTTTAAAATTGTATAGTAATCTTTAAACCCCCCCCCAACCTCATAGAAGCTACAAGACAGAAGGGGTGAAAAATGGGTTAAATTCTCTGCCACCCCATTACCAGCTGCTTTTGTGTTAAGTGCAAAGCAAGTACAAACATGTTGGTTTTTTTGCTGAGGTAATGATCCTGCGCATGGGTAGGGGGGGTGGTGTTGGTAGAATGGGGTTGGTATGTGTGCCAAGGCTGTAGATCCGCTCGGGAGGGGGCCACACAGACATCTGGCATTTAAAGGACCTGCAAGCGAGGCAGCCCCTTTATATGAAGACAAAGGAGTCCCAGGATGCCGCTTGCTGAATCAACAGGGGGGTCCTGTCAACCACACAGCCCGACACAAAAGCCCCATGTGGTCTGGATTTAACTCTTTAACCACCGCCTGGTATCAATAGCCCAGTCCACAGCATTAACACCATTAAAGCAAGACCCAGATTAAGTTACAGGTTGTGTATGTAATGCAGCTACGGTTTCCACCCCCAGTTTGACGGAGAATAGGAGAGGGTTTAACGCTGGAATATAAACCATCTACTCCGATTATGATTTATTGAGCCATGGGCCTTAGATACCCGCAACCTAAATCAGTAAACATTTTTCCTAATCTGCGATTCAGCCGTTAGAATTGACAAAAAATACCACGGGGTAATTTTGTTCGATGGCTGCATCCGGACATGGCATAAAAACCTCCGCACCCTGGGCAGAATGGGTTAATAAAGCCAATTCAGGAAGGGTAGAAAAAGCTAAATTTAAAGCCAAGGTGGCCAGACTTCAGGATATGAAACTCGGGCTACTCAATCACCCACTTGATCATTTTGCATCACCTGGTGATCGCCACTTGTTGGCCCACATGCTACCTTTCTGATCTCCTCCGAGCATAAAAAAAAAGCTAGAACCAGTCTGGCAAACCATGATCTGCCAGTCTACAACATGGTTTTAGATTAAACCCACAAGTCTGTCCCCCCCCCCCCCCCATCTGTGGTATGTGCAGGTTTTACTTATGGAATTTTTTAGAATGTTATTAAACGGGAGATACGCATGTAGACCCCCCCCCCTTCATCTCTCCCCATTATACAGCCCATACATGTGAAATCCCCAAAAGACTTCCAAGAACCTACCCTGCTTGGGGCAATTCCAGCTGCACCAGTCACCTTCCACAAGTGCATCAATTTGATGCACACATCTTTGGATGTCTACTTCGAGACATAGGCGATCGGAAGTCGTGTTATTACATTGTTTGGAGAACTTGGGACCCCACGTGTAACCTGGTCTTTTATTTTAACCTTTTGGATTTTCAGAAATCACCAAGACAAAGTTGTATTACTGCAGCGCTTTATTCTTACACAATGAAGTGTTTCCGGGAGTTACAATTCAACGGCAGGATGACTTGCAAATTTTGGTTTTCTACTGTCATGTGAGAACATTAAGGCAACGTACAAAAAAAAAATTTACATAAATTAAACTTGGATGTATAAATTTACAGGTGTAACTGCAATAAGGTTTGTGACTTCTTCAGACCCATGATGAATGTTGGGAATACAAGCCGGGTTAACAGAAAAATAAACTGGATCTAAGGCCTGGATGTCACATTTTCCTGACTTAAGGAAAAGTGGCAAGACAGAAGTGACAACTCCTTCATGACTCTTACCAGCCCCAAACGTGAAATTCTGGAATATTAAGCGCTATTTTGATACCTGGAAGCCTAACTTTGGATACCCTGTACACAGCTCTAATGTCAACTTCTCCCCAGACAGCTACTTTATTGGTTAGGGAGAAGTGTCATTCACAACACTGTTGCAGATCGGCAGCCTTTCACAGAAATGCTTCTTTCTACGCAAAAAACAAACTTAGCTAGGGGATACCCAGACGGTATGCCAACCAGGGTTTGTATCAGAGGTGTGTACAGGGTATGGTACGCTATCACTGACACCAAAGGAATGATTTTGAGAGACAGGTCCAAGTCTTGCATTAGAAAATCCCCCCCGAAAAAGTGACTTTAGGAAGTGTCTCACATTCCCAGGGCGAGTTCGTGGTGAAGTTGGCTCTATTCCAGTTTCACGAGGCTAGCATGAGGCGTACACATTTGCCAAGGCAAATTAATACTTTGAAGAATTCACGCAGCAAATGCAACGCATCCACTAGCAGTCCATTTAGAAGCATTTGCGGTGAACAATGGAGGGACCGGACTCATCGTATTCCTGCTTGCTGATCCACATCTGTTGGAAGGTGGACAGGGATGCAAGGATGGAGCCACCAATCCAGACTGAGTACTTGCGCTCAGGTGGTGCAATGATCTGCCAAGAAAGAGGATATTTAGTACATCAAGTAGGCTTTAGGAGTACACAAGCATCTCGGCATACTGAATCTGAGCTCACCTTGATTTTCATTGTGCTGGGTGCAAGGGCTGTGATTTCCTTCTGCATTCTGTCAGCAATGCCAGGATACATAGTGGTACCTCCAGACAGGACAGTGTTGGCATACAGATCCTTACGGATATCAACATCACACTTCATGATGGAGTTGAAGGTGGTCTCATGGATGCCGCAGGATTCCATACCTACAAATAAAAAAAAGGTATTGTAAGTCTTCTGGACAGTGAAAGGGTCTTAAAAGGAGCTTTGCTCATACGGACTAAAGACCAAGTGTAAAACATCACATGCATTTAGAGCTACATACCCAAGAAAGATGGCTGGAAGAGGGCCTCTGGACACCTGAACCTTTCGTTTCCAATGGTGATGACCTGGCCGTCAGGCAGCTCATAGCTCTTTTCAAGGGATGAAGATGAGGCAGCTGTGGCCATCTCCTGCTCAAAGTCAAGAGCAACATAGCAGAGCTTCTCCTTGATGTCTCTCACAATTTCCCTCTCGGCTGTGGTGGTGAAGCTGTAGCCTCTTTCAGTCAGGATCTTCATGAGGTAGTCTGTCAGGTCACGGCCAGCCAAATCCAGACGCAGAATAGCGTGGGGCAAGGCATAACCTTCGTAAATGGGCACTGTGTGGGTGACACCATCTCCAGAGTCCATCACAATACCAGTGGTACGACCAGAGGCATACAGAGACAGCACAGCCTGGATGGCAACGTACATGGCTGGGGTGTTGAAGGTCTCAAACATGATCTGTTAAAGGATAAAATAATGTTACTGGCTGCTCTATGGATACCGGTCACCCCAAACCATGCCAACATGCAGACGTGCATAAAAATCAAAAGGTTAGGTGTAGAAAGAACAGAACAGGCAGAAATAAACCAATGAAACAGAAACCTGAGGCTTCAGGAGGGAAATGCCAGGAGAGGTACAGAGCCCTGAAAATATTGAAAGAAAGGTTGAGTCTGAGAAATAAAAAAGGGATGAAGTCTACAGAGAGCTACCCCTGAATGTGGTCGGCCTATTCACTAAATACAAACCTGGGTCATCTTTTCCCTGTTGGCTTTGGGGTTCAGAGGAGCTTCTGTAAGCAGGACTGGGTGTTCCTCAGGGGCCACACGCAGCTCATTGTAGAAGGTATGATGCCAGATCTTCTCCATATCATCCCAGTTTGTGACAATACCGTGTTCAATGGGGTACTTCAGGGTCAAGATACCTCTCTTGCTCTGGGCCTCATCACCTACATAGCTGTCCTTCTGACCCATACCAACCATCACACCCTGAATTTAGAAATAAAGGGCGTTATTCCTTGTGGCACATTAGGGTTAATACATTAGAGTTCGCTTTAATATGTTCTTACAAACCTGATGTCTTGGGCGTCCAACAATTGAGGGGAAGACAGCACGGGGAGCATCGTCTCCAGCGAAGCCGGCCTTGCACATACCAGAGCCATTGTCAATGACGAGAGCTGCAATCTCTTCATCTGCCATTTTGTTTGCTGAAAAGGTAAAATATAGCAATATTTACATAAACAAACTAAAGACCAATACAATAAAGTGCAGAAACAATAAAACCCACAGAAATATGCATTATTGTCCTCAAAGGGACCAGTTTTCCTGGTAGAAGCCCTGATTCCATTAAGGGTTAATGAAACGGTCGGTCAGCCTTGGGCCACCAGCAGTTATTGGACTTTATGACTAGCAGGTTAGTGGCTGCAGACAGGCAGGAGGCTGCGCATTACCACCCAAGGCCTGATCTCCAACGGGCAGGCCATCTTCAACCGAGCCCTGAAGGCCTCCGGGCCAGACCCCACCCAGCTCTCCACTAGTCATGACAGGAAACGACAGTTCATAAGGCCCGCCCCCCCCATGCCGGCCGTTTGCGCATCCGCCCACTGCATCAGTACACACCCAGCCAATCAGCTGAGCCATTCCCATATATGGAAGCGAGACAGGGCTCATGCTACGCCTGACGAGAGAGAAAAAAACCCCACCAAGTTCAATTCAAACTGTAAGGCGTGGCTGCCGCTCGCTAGAGAGCAGACTAAACCAAACGCTCAGAGGAAATGGGGTGGGGCATGTGTCAAGTTCATGATGATGTCAGTGCCTGACAAATTTGTATACCCCCCCCACCCTTTATGCTGTCCGCCTGGCGCCTCAGCCCGCGCAAAACCTCCCCTTGGGGCCTCCACACCCCCGCCGCACAGCATGCACGGAACAAAGCCCCCAGCCGCCCCACCCTGCTGTATCTGGCACCAAGAAAATCCGCCATGCCACCCCCTTCCCTGCCTAATGAGCCAAGGGCAGGCTTCACCATCACCGTCTTTTCAGCACCAAGTGCACCTTGCAGCTTTACTGCAGGCCCCCCAATTGGATGACTCTTCGGCTGAGGGTGATAAGACATGAACTGCACCCCAACAGGCAGTAACAGAGGAAGCCCCAGACAGCCACCATTAAGCTACATTCCGCACACAAGCCTAAAGACCCCCAAAGCCACACCCAACTTTATCCCTTAAACTACCGTGCAGCCACCCATCACAGAATCCTATTCATAGTCAGTATTTGGAGCCCCCATAAAGCAGTAAAAAACAAGCGTTTAACACCCCAATAAAAAGGCACAGCCCCGCCAGTGACGCCCCCCTTCTACACATCCAGGAAGGCATAGGAGTACCGGCTAGAAATCACCGAGGGACACCGCCCTGCAGCGGAATAAACCGACCAGTCCCGAAACACCAGCCTCGAAAAGGTAGACGAGAGATGCAGATATCCGTAAAAAAATAAAAGAAGGCTCGCTTTATTTACCTGGAAGCAGGAGGTTTCCTTAGAGGAAAGAAATAAAGCGCTGAAGGTTAGGAGGGGAGGAAGTGCTGTCGAGTCCTCTGCCGGCGGCTGAATGAGACCTCTGATGCGGCCGTTTTCCTATTTAAGCAGAAAGCAAAAAGATCCGCCCTCCCAGCGCGAACAGCGAAGATCTCCAAATATGGTCATCTTTCAGAACTACGCTGCTCCATTGGCCGGCTGCGAGTGGAGAGGAGGCGTGGCCGGGGTGAAGGGTCCTGCCTCCCGGAACCCTGAAGCTGCTTGAGGTTATGAGCAAAGGAAGGTGTGTGTGAACGGCCCTTATACCGACAGGGAGAGGGTGCAGCCCTAATACCAGCACCCTGTATTATTTATTGGGCTTAACAAACGACACTGAGACCTATTGTTATAAAATGTAACAAACATGCAGCACGGGGCATTTAATTCATAAAGGCATAAAAGTACACGCTTATATAAAAACGTTAATTATCGACGTCCTATGGGCTTTAAGTCTGCCGGGTAACATTAATAAATATCATCCCCAGGATCATGATAAAGGGGCCCGGGCACGTGTCGCTTTCCCAAAAAGAAGACAAAAGGACAATTGTCATTTTCTGATGCAGAAGTAGATTGCAAGCTCTTAGCCCAAATTCACCGATCGTGTCCACGTTTTTATCAATGAAGTCTTATATGGCAAGATCAGGGCCCCTTTCTCCTCCTGCTTTAATGTGATTTTTATTCATTGTCCTCTTTGTGAGCGCTACGGAATCTGCTGGCGATATATATATATAACTGTGATGGGAAGTATAACCGACGATCATTGAGAGGGGGGGGGCTCTTTTTTTCGGGGCGAGATGTAGCTTTAGCAGGATACAGGAAACTGTGCAGACGTGGGGCTGAGTAAGTGTGCCACTTCAATCTGCCCCCCCTCTGTGACACGCACATGTGGACGGGTGGGTGCAGTTTGCAGCTGGGCTTTACTGTAAGGAATGGGATTTATATATATATATATATATATATATATGTATATATTTTATTCATTTGGTTTAATAAGGAGCTGTACGAGGTAAGGGTTTAACCCCTCGTGTGCCAGACACCCAAGACCGCTTCCTGTTTCTGGCACTCCCGAGGATGAAACCCTTCATTGTGTGCGCTAGCCCATGATATCCTGTTCCACAGTTCCCCAGCCTGCATTGTTTAGTTCCTACGCTGGATTCTCCGATCAGCTGTAGAGCTTTGCCTACCTGCTGCTCATGTATGTGTTGTTTACCAGGAACAATGTAACCACCACTACGACGGCTACAAAACATATCGAGTCTGGGCTTTATTAGTTAAGGGAATGTGTAGACCCCCTTCTCCTAAAAAAACCCCCACACACAATTTGTTTCCTGTTAAAAGAATGAAAAAAATCACTAGTATTATTTCCTGTAACTATATGAGTACAAAGGAAACCCCGGAGAGACCAATAGGAATGACGGAACTGAACGTCGCCTAAAATAATTTAAGGCTACGAGGATGCTTTTTGTACAGGTTAACCAAAGTAGGGGTCTTTAGTAAACGTTGACGACTTTTATTGGGGCCAGCATAGAAAGAGATTTAACCTTACACAAGCTTTGGGGACCTCTGTGGTCTCTTCTTTAGATGGGACGAAGAAGCGGTACTTAAATGGCCTCTTATTGGGCGGTATCTCTTATAAAACTCCTAAAAAGCTCGTAGAATGGCTTGTCGGGACATAAAAAGGCTCATCTGACCCAGCCCATTGTTAAACAGGAACCATCCAAGGGGAATACTTCTTGGTTGTTCCTCCTTTAACCTTTCATTAATGAAGATGCCTGACGAGGACAGTGCTCAGCGTGAGAGCCATTGTTCCCTGCTATGGCAGCAACGTTTTAGAAACTCATTCCTTTTGTAGTGCTGGGTAGGAATGACAAGCTAACACTTTAAGAGGGGGCTAATGACAGATGCTTGCTGCAGGGCTTCATGGGAAATAACGTAACCCAACAGGCCGCATTGTCCCTTAAGACATTGTCATAAAGGGAGGTCTGGAAAACCTACAACCTGACGTCATCACTAATTATTAGCTGGAGGGGTTCCTGAGACCACAGAAAGGCACCAAGGTACATCTAGCAGTACATTTTATTTGAGGCTATAAGTTGCGACTTGGCATGAGCTGAGGATCTTCTTTGAGTGGATATGTTATTCCGTCGGTCAAGAAAGGACTCCTGCGCATGCAGAAAACCCAGTTTGTGATGGCCAGGTGCATATGCCACTTCACAGTACAATTCAGTATGCAAGAATATTTTTGTCTGGTGTCTTAAGCAAGGCAGGACATCAGAGACTGGGGACCCGAGTTGGGACAGTCCTGCTAGATCTAAGAGAGTGGCCAGGTATGCTTGGTTGGCCAGAACAAGCGCTCTGGCTTTCAGTGTTGCTCGAGATTTGGTGCATCAACACTACAGGGAATAAAGAACTGCATTGAATGTGAGGTTGTTTTCTATATATATATATATATGTGTGTCATTAACTGGTTAGACGCTAGAATTTAATCTATTAATGTGTCTGATTTGTGAGGAGTAATGTAACAGTCATTTACTGCTGCGGAGCGCAATTGTCAAGAATTCCAGAGTGGAAGCATAATTGGGGCGGAAACACCAGTTTGGAGAATCTGCTTCCAGTCTGCACACAAATGATGGTGGGGGCATTAGAGGGCAGCACGGGGTCCATAACAGCTGTACGCAGAGGTCGGGAGCAACCCAACATATGGTAACGCATGGACTTGGCACGGCAGGTAGTAGCCAGAGATCTCAGTGAACAGGCCGGGGGTCCAACGCCAAGTCGGAGTGGAAACAAACGTTTAAATAATCAGCTGAGCACACCGGCCACTGTGCCCTCCAAGATGAGCAATCTAGCTCCAAACGAAAGGGCTTCGATAAATACACCCATCAGGTGGTCACAATTCTTTTTTAGTAAAAAAATATTTTATCTTTTTCATAGTTAGAGCGCTCATCTTAGGGGGAACACTTGGGTGAGTTTACATTGAGAAAAGATGAGTGATATCATACGCTGTGCATCTACAACATATTCTGGAATACTGATGTAGGGTGAGTTTAGGTATTGGGTCATCTGTGATCGTAATATGCCAAACATGCATGATGTAAGCAGGGTTATGTATCATCTATAAGCAGTTGCCTAACAGGAATGATCACGCCAGCTTCTGGCTTTGAGAAAACACCCATAACATCAAAGTGCACGAAATCTGTTAAAACGTTTTTTTTTTCTTGGCCATTAAAACATTGATAGCCGGCCGAGCTGTGCTGGGTTGGAGATCAGGCGTAGAACGCTTTGATGGGGACATACAGAAGCGTACCTAGAACAGAATAGGTCTGGCTTAATGCTGGGAAACAGGGTAACAGGGGATGTGATTAATGACATAATTCTAAAATATGCTGCACTGACGAAAACATCTCTGTAGATTGTTTGCATTAGAGGAATTCCTGAAATGCTCTCTGTTTGTAGGGAACAAGGTACAAATTTCCACGGTGGGGGTAGGGGATGAACCCTGGCAGAGGATCCCATGTGGATTTTCTTTATTTGGATAAATTCATCTGGCCTATATTTGGTTAGGAATTCTTTTACACAATCTCTGAGAAAGCCAGATAGAGTGGACAATCATAATGACAGTTCGGGTAGCATTTCATACATGACGCAGCGATTCCCATCGGAGGCCGAGTATGGATGATAGGAGTAATAGTCTATTAAGGGTCACTGCTGCTTTCAGAACTGACGCACATGAATATTATATACCAAACACTAAGTGAAAAGGTCTACTTGTAACACATTTAATCAAACCTCATAGATACAGAAAAGCTGACTTTACCTCTTGCAAAATTTCCTCCTATAGGCTGTAAGGCATCACCATAAAGGAGTTTATTCACTAAACTGGGGGTCTGCAGATGAGGTGAAACACTTGAACTATACGCATTATGCGGGGTCAGTATTGACTGTTAAAAGACACAAGGTCGTACGTAAGTGCATGAGGATACATGCAGTTCCTCCATTTCTAGAGAGAATGGTACTCTATTATCAAGAGCTTGCAGAAGGAAGATTACAATTGCAGGGTTGCTATTGCATGAAACTAACTCCCAAGGGTGAGTCTTAATTATAGCGAGTTTTAATTATATTAACTCCTACAGGAAGCCATGAACGGAACATCTGAGTGCACACCTACAATGTGAGAGCCTTGTAGGGTCTGCGCAGTCTGTGAATTCTGTCCTTGTTCTTCACTGCCTAAGTATTGCATTTGTTACAGTAACGTAGAGGATAGGACAGGAAGACATGCAATAAGAGTAAAGAGAAGCGGCTTTGTCATTTTTAAAGGATGTTGCAGCCATCATATTGCCTGGTGGTAACTCAGAACTCACATAGCTGCCAACAATCCCAAATTTGCCAGGCTTAGGTCCCCCTGGTTGACTGCCCTGGCAGGCTTCCTGGTTATGGATGATGGTGCTGTATGTGTAATGACACTGTAATGATACTGGCACTGCACATGTGAAAAAAAAGGCAAAGACGGGGCATTATTTGGGCAGAACACTCCATGAAGTCATGTCTCTGTCAAACTTTGTGGGCCGAAGTGAAGTCACACACTTTCAGGTGTCCCCAGAAAGGGCTACTAGGAGGTTGAAAAGTCACCAATATGCTTAATATTGGGAATAGGACTAATAGCCTCGGAAATACACGATTGATTGCATAGCTTTTAACCCTTCGAGGCTGACAGTCACATACTTTCACTTATACTTATTAGATGAAGAAGTGCTTCTCTCGGTCCAGCATATGGAGTTATCCAATACAGTAATAATGCCCTTTTGTTAGCAGCAGGTACTTATTAGGACCTAATGTCGTTTCCTTTCAAGCCCACACATTAATATTACACATTCAGAATGTCATATGCTCTCAATAAAGCCTCTTTACATTCCTACAGAGAATTAATGATGCAGATTCGAGTGAATCGTCACATGTTTCCGGTGGCATGTTCATTGTGCCCGCTTCCATGCCACGAGACTGAAACTCTAAGCTGAATGTGCACTTAGATACAGTCCACCGCCCCAGTTTGGCACCAATACAGAACTGGTTTCAGATCTTCAATCGCCGAGGTCCCTCTTCCTGTGATTTCAGAGCTGCTCCCTGTTATGATTCCACCTACTAATCAATGCATCAGTGAGCAGACAGGGCATCTAAATTACCCCGGATCCAGGGCAGGCAGGTGACTCAGTGTAATTATCTGTTGTTGGTGGCACCTAGGTATTTATTCTCGTCTGCTACAACCATATTTGGTATTAACCTCGCGAGTGCCAAAGGGCTACTCCCTGTATACTGTCTGGGTCACCAGATGCAGAAAATGAAAGTCAAAACCTCTAGAATTTAGCTTTCTATATGAGATGACAGTGACCCTCTCCATAGTAACTCTTTGATAGCCCATCACAAAAGTTCTATTGTAGTGAAACACTGATGGTGGCAAGTAGATGGTTCCAGTAATTGGGCTTAACTAAATATCTTGAAATGTTTCATAGCCAGGAAAACAGAGATGTCCTTTAAAACGCCATCTTATGCAATCTATTAGCAAATTGGGTGGACCCGATTTACTCCCGCTAGGCAGATCATCCACACACTACTTTACAAACTGAATGGTACTTAAACTACATAGGCAGATAAGGCTAGCACCCTTTTCAATTAATTTTATATTATATGTTGACATTTTACACGAATCAAAACTAGCTCTCATCAAGTCAGGGGTGGGCCACAGCAGGTTCCCAGGCCCAAGAAGAGAGAGAGAGAGAGAGAGAGAGGAAAGGGGGAGAGAATAAGAGGAGGGATTGAAGGAGAGGGGGAGAGAATGTCTATATGTGTATGGTGCTAAGCATGAAAGTGTGGTGTCAGGGGTGAGCCTAGGGTTAGTTGGGAGAGAGAGTGTGTGAATGTATGTGTAAGTGGTACTAGCATGAGTGTGTATGAGTGCATAGTGTTAGTGGGTGTTGGAGCAAGTGTGTGTGTTAGTTACAGGCAAAGAAATGCTGTAACCTGGTGCTCACACTTACATTAAGTGAAAGGTTGAAGACCTCTGATAAAAGACTCACATTTTGGTACTTTATACTTGGATTCAAATATTAATTAGGGCACTGAACACAATTTCAAATTAGGGCCTGACATCATTCCTGTGCACATATAAATAAAGAAATTAAACCCCAAAACAAAATGAAACTAAATTGAAAATGTTTCATATCTCCTAACATCTTATTTAGCCAAAGATTAACACTTTTGCTTTAGGGAGTGGTTAGAGGCATGGACACAGGTGAAGTCTTTCAAAGACTATTTATGTAAGGCATTAGAAAAACAATGTATTATGTTAACATTTTTATTTATAAACCAATGTCCTGTTGTTTCTAGACACATTATTGCTACTTTTAAGAACCCTGTGATACCATCATACCCAGCAGTCATTCTGAGCTCCTAGAAAAGAGGGGGCATCGGGGGAGAAAAGAGGGACACAAGGACTTGGGGTCTCAAAGAGGGGCTTTAGATATCTTTCAAGTGACACATGTTCTTTTGCTATCGTCATTCAAATTTTAGTTGATCTGATGTATTATGTACCCAGACCAATAATAATGTAAATTATTTGAATGAACATCACATGCTGGGCATGAATTTGCAAAGCTAATGTGCTTTACTGCCTCTCTCCACCCTCCTTCTTCATGAGTTCTGCTTTTTTCCCCTTTCTTGCAGACAAGACCATGATCCATAGCCAGCCAGCCACCCACCAAAACACCCTTAGAGGCCCCAGACTGCTAGCACATAGGACAGCTGTCATTGTCACAAAGGGACAGATATGCCTCGGGGTACTTAGCTAAAAAAACAGGACACCTGGCTTTTTTTTCAATAATTAAATACGGCCTATACAATTCAGCTTGTATTTGTATCCTGTATAGTAAACCTCTAGGATGTCAGATGGAGCTTGTGAAAGGGGTTAACTTTGGTGTCTGCACAGATAAAGGAAACTGTGTTTCCTGTTACAGTAATCATCTCAAACCAGGGCGTGGATATGTTATTGTGCTGTGAGAAGAGTATGTCTTCCTGGCTGCCGAGGATTCTTCTGGCACAACAGCTGCCGACAACCTAATCTTTCATTGAGCCCTTTTTCTAGTTGCGCATCATGGGACTTGTAGTCCTCAGCAGGTGTGTGGTTAAAGATTTTCCACCCTGCTTTTGACAGAGGAGTTAAAACGTCACATTACAATTTTGCTTTTCATTGTTTCACTAACATAACGAACGATGGGGTACTTGATACATCTTTGGGCTGTTATTACCATTCTGGAGATTGTAAATGATTTAGGGTTTTATGTCGATAACTGTGTTCATCCAGCTGGAAAATCGTCGACTTTGTTTGCAAGGAATGAAAAAAGCGACATACCTTATACGTACATCTACGTCTTAGACATCTCTAGATTGTAAGCTCATTTGAGCAAGGGCCTCCTCACCTGTCATATACTAGTTGTTATGTCCTGTCTACACTTTCTACAGCGCTGTGGAATCTGATGACGCCACATAAAACAATAAATAATAATGTCTAAATTGGCATACGTGTATTTTATTTCGCTTGCTTACAGTCAAGATCTTTTGTCACTTTCTTTATATATTTAATGAAAGCAGAAAAGGTTGAATCTCTGTGTATAAAATAGTGTTTCTTGATGGCCATGTAACTGAGCTGTATGGATATGGTATCTGAGTTATGCTTAGAACTTGGTAGGTTGGGCAAGGCTTGGCCCTGCTCATCAGAAGGGGACAGAAACCGGCTGAAAATGCCTCCTCTCCTTCCATTTTCAGTTTCTAGAGTGCAAATCCAGCTCACCTAATGGGTGAGGTCATGTTTGGGCCCATCACTGCCAAGCTTGTGCCCACCACCTACCTCCTAGCATTTGAAATGTCCGCAAACAGATACTTTTGCTGGAAGGGGATGAACCTTTACCAAGACTTTTTATGTGACTTTGTGACCTATTTAGCAGAACAATATTAGAATTCTTGCCTTGGTTCTTTGTTGACTCCCCAATGCAATGCATTACAAAAGAGGAACAGTGTGGTTCCCATATACTTTTATAACACGTCTGTAAAGGTCCCACTCTAAATGCCATTATCATTTGCAGAAGAGGGCTTTCACTGCCTGGCCCAGTAACTTTACGTTTTCTGGGAGTTTTGTATCCTTTAATCTCTCGCCGACATGAATAAAAGAGGTAGAATATATAGAAATCCGCTGGAAATCAATAAAGTGCTCTCTGTGACAAAGGATTCGATAAGGACAACAGCGTATCAGACCAAAAGGGTTAATCAGGAGCTGTTTGTTAAAAGGTTCTATGTCAGCTGTCAGCACTGAGTCATCAGCCTGAGGATGAAATCAGGGCCTGTACATGAGGTGTGGCCACCTGAGCAGGAGCTGCTTTTATGTCCATATATGGTGCTGAGACGTGGCGCTTATGGCCGCCTCCCCTTTCAGGGACACACCTAGCACCCACAAGCCTCCGTACGGAACAAATAAACAAGTGCACGCTGTCAGGGTGTTTCCTGCCTGGGCGTGTTATCATGTGAATTTCTTAATAACAACTTGTTTTAATATTGACAGTGTCATTGTGATACTTATATACAATACCTGTCTTCTAAAGGCCGTACAGTCAAGGGCACACTGAGGCGATACAAGGAACTACATGAATCAGGTTGCCGTATTCATCGATGTGACCCCCATAAAGCAGAAACTTATTGCAAGTGTTTTTAAAAGAACCTTCATTGGTTTTAGCAAAATCAAACCCATTTATTAAAACGTAATAACCATGCAGATTTTGAGAATCGGGATTTAGGATGGCTGCTCCTATATACCATTATATATACCATATATACCATAGGAGCAGCCATCCTAGATATATATATATATTGCTCATTTAGATGTAAATACAATTGAAAAGCCCTTTAAATGCCTTACTGTTAAGTGACTGAAATTCTTTGCTCTGCATCTTTGATAAGGGTCCATCTCGTCATCCTAGCCTAAGGCGTTCTTTGCTTCGAATGTGAAGTACTCTTATCAAATTGCACGTGGAACAGTAAGGGCTGTGTGGGGCAGGTCAAAGGCTCCTATGGTTCCCTCCGTTTCTAATTAGGGAGATTTTTGTATTCGCCTTCGGTCATTGTTGGGTCTTCTCGGTAAATGGCCACCTTGATTAGAAGCTCAATTGGTAAAGAGCTGGGTTTTACCAAGACTTTTTGTGTGACTTTGTGGTATTTTCTGGTTTCTATGCATATTTCGGTGACTATTAGGGCTGTACAACACTGGATACCCACATACCCAGCAAACATCCTGAGCTGCTAAGAAAGAGGAACATCAGGGGGAGGAAAGAGGGACAGAAGGATTTGGGTTCTTAGCGGTACAGTCCCCTCTAAACAGAGGCACTTGGGAGGTATGGTACAGAGAATTTTGTACATTTGGAAAGTTGTACTACAGGTTGTACTACACCTAAAGTACCGTAATTAGGGGTGTATTTCGCAATGTTGTTGAACTCCTTCGACATTCTTGGAACTTTTAAAATGTCTTGCTTCTCTGTAGCAAAAGCAGAAATCTCCTTTCAACAGTTTCTCAATTCACAGGCGCTAATAAAAATAAGCAGCATCGAAACACTTACTAATCCCACTCTTGGCTTGTATAGGGATTAACAAGTATTTAGTTTCCTTATTTAATACAGTCTTATTAAAATGTTTATTTAGATCAGTGGTGTCCCACTTTTTCCTTGGATCCCTTGTATATTTTATAGACCTACCAGATTGTAAACAGATTCAGAATTCAACTCTAGAATCAGACAGTTGATTATAAAGAAGATTCCAGAGACCAAACGCGTGAACACTTCCTCCATTTTGTTTTGGGATGTTATGGAAATGTGCTTAAAAATGAACTCTAAATTTTAACTATTCTTCTTCCAATTGCCTTAAAATTAGCAGTAAACTTTATTCTTTCACTGAAGAAAACGATTAAGCAAACCCTGCAAAACCCTGTGTGACTTTCCTCGTGGTTTGGGGGGCGTCCCCTTTTTAGTTTTAAGTAAATGTTTAACTGAATGCATACAGTATGAGTATAAATTGCAAATGAAGAACATTCTGTTTATTGATTGCTGCATTTGCACAGCAGATAATAGAAGAGAATAGGAAGATAGGAGGAGATCGTTAAGAGGAAGAATTGGCAAACACGAGGGGGGTCCCTGGAATTAGCCACTTGGTACAAGGCAGCAGAAGTTACAGATAAAATGAGGAAGAGAGAGGGAAAATGAGGAATTTCCACAAATGTAACAGTTACACAATGTCAACAGTAAAATGTACAAATAAGGGAGAAACTACTGTAATTTGTCACAGTGGCTTTTGTAGGGAAGGGAAATAAGGGTAAATTTTCTGTGAGGCCTATAGCACGGCATGGGAGGGCCTTCTCATGCTGAACAGGGCCAGACTGGGGGCAGCCTGTTTTCAAAGCGGTCAAGCCAGGTTAAAAGCATGATTCTCATTGAGGACAACCTGACAGGGTTAAAGTTAAAGGCACCTTATTGTGCTTTGTATATCACTAAGCAACAGGAAAACCTAAGCCTACACAACGCTGAGTAACCGCCCTAAATCGGGTGACCTGGTAATATTTTTTAAAAAAAATCAGTCCTACTTTTGCCCAGGTGGGCACCTACATTTAAAGTATGCCGCAAGTTTTTAAAATGTGGTTTATTGTTTGCCTCGCAAATAAATTCTGTGAAATGACTGTGGACTCTCAGGGACAGGTCTCTACTAGCAAAGGCTAAGTACACAGTTACGAAAACTATAAAGGCCTCTGAAAAACACAGGTTAGGTTATGACGGAGGGAAAAACAGGTTACATTTCTTATTTTGGGAGATTATAAACTACTGATATGGTATAGAAGAGCGATACAGTTTGCCAGAATGATAAACAATGTAACAACGACATAAAGAATTCTTATCCTATTTGAAAATGGATGAGTGGGGCGTTTGAAGGTTTGGCTAGATGTCCCCTGAAGCATCCTTGTCAGTTTTCCTTTTTAAGAGGACCTTAAAAGGTAAGAATAGTGGCCACCTAGCAGGAAAGGTAGGCCACCTGCACAGTGCTTCTGGCAAAATCTGTTCTCTGCTTTATGATATGCTCCTTTCCAGGAACAAGGAATCTGACCTTTTGGGATGTCTAAGTCTACCTTACGATGCCATTTTTACCTAATTTAATTTGATCCAGGCGTGCATAACTAGTCTGTGATAGATTAAGTGGATCTGTCCCGAGTTCTATAACCTGAAGTTCGATACCTGAAATAAACCTATGTAATGGTGTTAACAGATTGAAATTATATATATGTATTAAAGTGCACCTTATACGTACACCCCGGGACGAGCCATATTAACTTCCTGTTCTCAGGAGCGGCATGATTATTCCTCCCTTCTGTTAAGTTACTGCTCCCTTCTAGTGGAAGCTGATTGGCTCTGGCAGCCTTTCAAAGGCTATGGTGAGAAGGGAGTTTTCAATAGGAACTAATTGTAAGCTAGTGTCTCCCAGACTACCACAACAAAAAAGTTAGAATTATAGAACATCAATTTAATCATTTTAACCATTATAAAGATGACAACTCCTCTGTATTTGGGGTGGGATTTTTACCCCTAGTACAAATTAGGATCCTTATCTTGGTACTAAAACCTTAAAACCTTCAGGTTCTGGTGTCAGGTGGCGCCTTGCCAGTCGAAGGACAATGTCTGTAGTCAGACCTGATAACACTATCTCCTTGGTCTGCATGTTGGTTACACTCAAGGACACAGGTGGAACATTTCAGTAACAGCCTGGGGGCACCTCTGGCTCTCGCAGACCAGCTGTTAGTGGAATGAAAAAAAAATTCAAATGCAGATATATTTGTTTCTTTTAGTATGTGTCCATTAAAACATGGGTAAAAAATATTTCATAGTTGGGTATATTGGACGCCACTTTACAATACTTAGAAACTCTAATTTGGGTCTCAGGGTCACCATGGAGTAATTCCAGGTCTCGAAAGTAGAGTTGTGGCAGGCCACGCTCTCTGCCCACTTCCCCTGCAAAATCGGGCAGCTTTCAGTCAGACCATCAGCAGACCTCCCGTCGACGTCATAGCCTACCCTGGAGCCTGGATGTTCCTAGGTATGCACAATGCTGTTCTGAGTAGAAAACAAGCAGCATTGAAGATTGCGGATATGCTTAATAGAGGGATAAATACAAAAATGCTTATCATGGAGTCATGGCGCAGTTGTGTTGATTGTTAGGAAAAAAATCATTTTACTAAAGTGATGCCTTATTAGAACATTAGAAAGTGATGCCTAAAGAACACTATTCAGAACTCAGAACTTCACCTTGGTGAACAGTTCATTTTCTGAAATAGCTAAATCGATATGCCGTGCTACTCTAGGCACAACAACCTTGAATGCCTTACACGCTAAAACAAATTCAGTTTAAATGAGCTACGTGGACGGCCCAAGGTCAGAAATTGAACTTATTACAAGCAAAATGAAAGAAAAAGTGGTGCAGACAATTGCAGACATTTTTTTTCTTATTTTTTTGCTTCCTGATAGATATATTTCTTATAGTTTACAGAGACAGTACCATTATTGTCCTGGTTTCCAGTACTGTATTGAGTTACATGTGGTGAACAGATGCCCACCTGGGGCGGTTATAGTATAATCTATTGGTATAGAATAATTATAGACTTAGGGCTTCCGTCACGATATGCTTACGTCCTTCTGTGCTTAACCTACGTACAGTAGAGACAGTAGCCCAGTTCCCGTGTGGCGACTATATGGTCACAACTCTCTCACGCTCAAAATAGGTTGTCTTTGGGTGATTTAGTGTGTAGGCCACGTGTGGTGCAGTGTGCAGTGGAATCCACAAGGTGTGCCAGCATCCTGACGGGAGGCTGTGTCCTGAGACCAGTGTCAGTCTATAATTGCTGTGCAATTCAATCCTCACCCAAACCTATCTACTGCTCACCCCATAATACTATCTTGGATGTGGTAACATCATAATCTACATAGATATCAAGGCTGGGGAAAAAGGTTAATTGAGATCAATTCCCACTCCCTACTGTTGATCCAGAAAAAGGCTAAAAAAAACACATTGAAGCAACTTAATTGATTTAATAGTAACCAAACTAATTTAATATTACAAAGTAAACATATTGCTCTGAGTTTTACTTTTATTACTGTGTGTAATAAATCAAAGAGTGGGAGGATGCATAAATCATGATGAGATAATAGATGAGATGTTGGTGAATACAGGGAACATTTTTTCAGTGGAGGTGGTCAAGTTTAATACAATGAGAGAACTTAAGCTTGCATTGGAAAGGCTTATACCTCCCATGTGTTCCTTCTTGGGACACAAATACCTGACTCCTTCTTTCAACAAAATCTCTGTTCTATGGTATGAGGGTGGGTACGAGGGGATCACAGGGTTCTACAGCCCTAAAAGCAGCAGCGGGAAATGGGTTTAAAAATTAAATTGTGAAAAAAACACATTCTCCTCATTCTGGATTCTAGATACTCATTCTAGATATGCAGTTACGTGAATACCAATCAAAGGGCCACAGATTTACATAAAAAGTCTGGATAAATCCTGCCTCACCCCCACCTCCAAATGTCTCACGTATAACCATAGCATCCCTCTTTAGTTATTTGAGTGAAAAAAAATTTTATGTGGCATATTTATATTATTATTAGGGTATCTAAAAATGTGTCCTAACTTGCAGGAAACTTTTTGCTCGTCTGTTCCTTAGGTCCTGGTTTTCCCGCTGCCACCTTTCCTAGACTTTGGACAATACGGGCCGCTTACTCAATTGAACTTATTACAAGCAAAATGAAAGAAAAAGTGGTGCAGACAATTGCAGACATTTTTTTTCTTATATTTTTGCTTCCTGATAGATATATTTCTTATAGTTTCTTATAGTTTAGCTGATGTCAGAAGTCAGTAGAGTATTGCCACAGACATGCCCTGTGTGTATGTGTGTGTTGTTCCGATCACCAAAAGGCTTCCAGGTGGCCAAAACTAGCTTTTCAAATGGAAGTACTCATGAAACAAAGAAATACATGATAAAATTACTATTTACCCAGCATATAGTACTATAGCACATATAGCGCTATAACAAAAGCATAGCCATTTTTAATATTCCGGCCCTCTTTGTCTGTACCAGTTGCTTCTTAACCTGTGTTAAAGTTACTGTTCATCTTGTATATTGTCAGTTTTAATGTCGTTGGTAGTTTTCAATTCACTTTTGTAACAGCACTAAGAGATCTGTTGGCACGTAGGTTTTGAAAAATGGGCAAATGACTTGGGTTCATTGACATTAAAAATATGTTTCTATGTCCTAGATGACTGGATTTCTTCAGAAGCAAGTTGGCATCTCTGCATCCTTCTCCGATATAAGACATTTAAATTAACGTGCTGAATGAATATTTTGACATGTTTAATCTTGGGGATTTAAGTAAAAACTATTTTACAGCCATTTTTTTCTGCCACTGCATTGTTACAGTTTGAAATATTTAGATCCGCCTCAGGCAAAAAGTATATTTCACGTAATTGACTTGGTAAAACGACCCAGAAGCTTCTCTCTGCAGCTGCACACTTAGTTACATTAAGTGTTACGGGTATATGTTATCCTAAACCAGCCATGGGCCTAGTAGGTAAAGCACACCCAATGAGCAGGTAAGAGATGATCTACTCGCGCAGGCTGGAAAGAGATAACATAGGCATAAAAAAATCATTAGAACCCAAGCTGACGGCCTTATTTTCACGAACAGAGAAGGGGGAGCTTGAAACACAACCTCTGCCTTTAGGGATATGAGCAACAGCAGGAGAGAGTCAGTTCCTCCTCCCAATATCATCAGGGGAGAGAGAAAGAAAAGTGCCATGCCTTGCAAAAAGTGACAGGCACTCTGAGACAGATCCTTGATCATCAATATCTGCTGCAGTTAGTTTTTTTATGATGCCATTTTATTTTATTTAAATACATAGAATGCAAGTTCTTATTGATTAATACTTTCCCTTTTAATCTATTCTGGTGTGTTATACACACACACACACATATATATATATATATATATATAATGTCAGGTTGACGTTGAGGACATCTTCTATGGAAGATAACAGAGAATAAAGAAAGCTGGACAAAAGTCCAAAGCACATTTGCTGCCCTCTCTAAGTAATGTCACCTGCCTTAGAACATGCCAACTGTAAAAAAGCAAAAGTTGTGTTTGCAAAGCTAATGAGGATATTTCGGAAAAGCTCTGGCACAATGGATCTCTTTTCATTAGGTAAACAGTGAAGAATGAGAGGGATTTGAATTTCAGCCTTCTGAGCCTATGCTGTTTACTCTCTGTGATAAAGACCCAGCAGTATAAGCCAAAAGTGCCCTTAGTAAAGTGGGGATACAGATGTAACAGTACACCCCTTTGTAGTTGTTGTTGCCAGAGATCGGTGTTCCTTGGTTTCAGATTATTCTGTCTTTTTGGCCTGGTATTGGTTTTTTTGTGTAATCAGTGGGAGAAAGATAGACAAATGTAGGATCACTAAACAAAAATTTCACAAACATGACAAAGAAATGGTTATAGTATAATATGCTCTTGTATGAAGTGTGTTTAGTTTTTTAGCTTCAATTACACAGGTAAACGAAAGCTAATGTATAGGTCAAATGAAGTCCCTAAATAAAGTCATCGCAAGGGATTTTATCCTAAAATAGTTTTTCCATTGGTAATTTAGGGATAGGTTGGGAATACCCACCAAGTTTAGTTCTCAAAGAGTGGTCTGTAAATTAAATCCCAATGTTTAATTAATAGGTCAGATAGCTAGGCTGAGGGGCAAACCAACAACAAATGGGTGACATGCTTTCAAGTTACTATTTATAAGTAAACTGATGAGCTTGACCCTTATTGACTTCAACTGGACTTTCTGTTGAAGTTGGCTGAAACTTAGCTGCAAACTCCATAGCTTCAAAAAAAGCTCCACTAAACTTTGCTCCTGTGTTCTTAGCGCTGACTTTGGCTGCTGAGGAATTCAGACAAGTTCAGTTGTCATGTGGAGTTGTGTCTATGCTCCATCCAGTATTTACTGACTTGAGTTTGGCCATTGTGCAGACCTCACGTTAATGAAGATGCATGGTTTTTTTTAGCTGGATCTCGATAAATATCAGTGCCTGTTCTTTAGGTGCAGTGGCTGGGTTTGAGTTAAGAAGAAATAAATCACAAGTAATAACCATGGGACCCTTAAAAAACATTAACGTAAATAAAAAGAGGCATGTGCTATATGTGTTACATCTGCCTTTTAGGATGGGTCAGCTCAATGGGAAAGTTGTTATAGTAGAATATCACAACATTTTAAAAGGCACCATGATTATTCAAGAGAGAGAAAAAGCAGCTGGACTTTTATCTATGTTGTATAATCTGCACTTCAGTGTTATCAGAGATTCCACAGCCTGTTACCAACCAAACGACCTTGACAGTACCTCAGAGAGCATTCAAGGTCAAACGCAATTGTAGAGGCTTTAACCTTGATGACAGTGCTTCTGCTTTTAACAGCCTTGGCGAGGACTTCTGTTGAACTAACTTCTCAGCTTTGTCCTCTGAATATTAAGATGATATCAGTCAGAGACATGCCGCGTGCCCAGCACATGCTATGTTCACCCTCCTGATGCACCATGGAGGTCCGAGGATTTACAGCAGTAGGGGTTACGGACAGATGGAGACAAAGCACAGTGGGGAGCCATAGCAAGGCTAAACGGATTAAACAAAAAAAAAATACCAGGATAATTGTTAAGGAGATTATACCATGGGCAGCAGAATGGGGGAATAGTAGGTGACCTACAGAGGCACTGCAGGAATCAGAGAAGTAGGTAATTTTATACAGGTGTAAAAAGGAAAAGATACGGGCAGAATTCAGCTGGTGGGGAGGTGGAAAGGATCACATTACCAAACTGTTTTTTTTTTTTACTTCTTTCCACCTGCAATTTTCTAGACACAGGAAAGAGAGAGGTAGTACAGGTGAATATATATATTTTGCAATAAGAGGATAATGAAAGAGGACTATTCCCAAAAAATAGAAACATCTTTTGAATGCTGAGCTTCTGCATAAACCCAGGAGAAAGTGAGTGAGTGAATATTTGAGAAGCAAGTTGACAAAAGGACCATTGTTTCATCATATACAGGCTCTTTGTGGCTTATGCAATTGGTTACTGGAGGCTCGCGGTTCATTGAAAAGCAAGGACAGAGCCTTTGTAATCCTAGATGTAGCCAATTAAACAGGCTGCAGCTACCACTTGGCTACACAGGCTGCAGCTTCCACTTGGCTAAACAGTCTGCGTCCTAGCTAAATATGAAAAGAGGAAAGTCCGTCTCTCTTGTATCCAGTCTTGGAGGGTGATGTCAGTGGCATTACTGCGTGCAGATTATCGGAAGGCTACCAACACAGCCCAATGTACAGGCAATAGGAGCCGGATCAACACAGCGTCATTAGGTGTTAAGTCGAGGTGCTTGTAAGTTCATTCATTTTAATCCAGATCCTACAGGGCTACTTACAAAGTGCCTACCTTTTGCGCTCAGACAGGGAAGCACGAAAACACGGATACTTTTCTTACAGCCTAAAGCGGAATATTGCTTTCGAAAGAATATAAAATATGCCAACCAATGGGATACACCAGATCCTTAAGATCCAGTTTGGCTTAATAAACTGTGATAAGAAATATTTGACAGCGGAAGCCTTTGGCTTCAAGGTTTATGCATCCGCTCCAAGCTTGAAAAAGAAGCAGATCTGGACTTTAGAACAAGATGAGATAGATAGTTCGGTGGTCTATCTCAAAAGCCATCACCTTTCAAGGTACTTGTCTGCTGACAAAGATGGTAATGTATCATGCGAGGCTGAGAAACCGGATAAAGACTGCCGTTTCTCCATAACTGCTCAGTCGGATGGGAGGTGGGCCCTGCAGTCCGATCCCCATAAACGATTCTTTGGGGGTTCAGAGGACAAATTGTCATGTTTTGCGCAAACAATCACAGAGTCAGAGCTTTGGGCTGTACATCTTGCCATCCACCCTCAAGCTAACCTTCTAAGTGTCAGTAGAAGGAGATACGCACACTTGAGCCCTCAGGAGGATGAAATCTCCACAGACAGTAACATACCATGGGGCGTGGACTCCCTTATTACTTTAGTCTTTCAGGACAAAAAATACTGCTTGAAGACTTGTGACAACAGGTACTTAAGGAACGATGGGAAGCTGGTTAAAGATCCTGATGATGGGACAGGCTATACTCTGGAGTTCAAGGCAGGAAAGTTGGCCTTCAAAGACTGCACTGGGAAGTACTTGACACCTATGGGTCCTACAGGTACCCTGAAATCAGGGCGGAGTTCTAAACCTGGCAAGGATGAACTTTTTGATCTGGAGGAAAGTCACCCACAGGTTGTCTTTATGGCATCCAATAGAAGATATATCTCTATCAGACAAGGTAAAAAAAATCACTTGTCAATGCCATTCAGTAACAAATAGGTTGTAAAAATTGTAGCATTTTGTGGTAAATCACCCATGTAAGAACAAAACATTTGCTATAACTTTCCTATCAAATACCATTAACCATTGGAGTTAAAAAAAAGGTTTTCAAGTATCCCTGGTTCTATCAGCATATAAATAGTCTGCTGACCATCCATTATATATAACTTAGCAGCAGCTCTACATAGGACTAAAATAATTTGGATTATAACAGCCCAGGAACATAAATTATGTGACAGCAGATAAATATTGGGAGCTTCCCATTTAGTAACCCAATACTAACTCACTTGTTTGGGTAGCTTCACACATAACCCATGCATTTTTAAATGCTTTCATTAATTTTATCTACGTATTTATTACTTTGGGAAGTTCTATTGATGGTGTGGTGTGGAGTTTCAGTAATGGCTCACTGTCAGAAATAATACCTACTTTCTGAAAATACTTTGTGTGCATAACGTTACAATGTAGCAATGTTAAATGCTATTATGGCGATAAAGTGTGTAAACTGTGATATATCGACACCGGCAAGGCAACCTCTTGTAGTAGTGTTTGAAAATTAGTAACTGCCTTAATATGAGAAGCCATATTAAGAAACCATTGGACTCTTATAAAGAACAGGACTTTGAATTCATAAAGTTATCAATATGTTTTCTTTCTCTCGAAGATGAGATTATATTTAACACGATAATGAGTAATAGCCTCATGGCAATTGCCCACCCAATACTGGGGACTGACAAATAGTCTTCAGATGGGCTGTGGAAACTCAATACCTTCCCCCCTGAAATATTTTTATTTTAAGGTGTGAACAAAAAACATCTACCGAACTACAGCATACACATAGTAAGAGATAGTAAGAGAAACCTCTATTACTGGAGTTTAAGTTCCCTAGGTTATAACACTTTAGTGCTTCTCACTTTGTAAGATAAAATAAAAACTTTTTATTTATTTCTCCTGCAGCACACTAAATGCTCCATTCTTAGCATTGGGGTCTTCTGTATCACCTTGTACAATGTAGGATAATGCTTTTAGACTGTATAGGGAGACACAGAGCTTGGACATCCTTGCTGCAGAAGTACTTTGACCAGCAACAAGTTGTCAAGTCTCAGGAAATTTCTTCCAGTAATTTGTTTTAATAATATAGTTATATCTCAGAGAGGTTCAAATCTATTTGTGTTGTCTGGGACAGCAAAGAAATATCTTGGCATACCGATAAGGACAGTGAGGCACTGCCACTGGGCTGATCTCACACTAGGGAATTAATGGGTGATTGCTTTGGTATGTAGGCCAGAGGATAATTGTTCACATCAAGAGCCTCCCAGTACCAAGGAACAGACTTATCAGCCTGTGAAACAGTACTTGTTAACAGAGCAACAGAGAGACCCTGGCTTCAGCTCTTATCAGTAATAACTCAAGAGCTACTACAGGAGTTAACACCACTGTACTTGTAGCGTTGACAGCCCCATATCCGCATGGGGGTATTAACTGGACATCATTGGAGCTAGACTGTGTAGATTGTAATGCACACTCATTTTTAAAAAGGAACTGTCACTGTCATGGTTACCTCCATTCCTCATTCATATTCCTATACATCATACGAGTCACATGTTAATAGCATTTACAATTATTTTTTTCTGGTTGCTGCATCACATGCTTTATAAAGATACCGTATCCTAAAATATTTGCTGTAATAGCTTTACAAACAAAGCGCATGCCAACAAACAAACTCTTGTGCTAGTTGCTCAGACGCAGTTCGCAAGAAACAATACAGAGGGAGGCCCAACTTACTAAGTAGACTGATAGCATAGGAAATTAAGGCAGATCTGCATGAAGTGTCCTGTTATGGCTTTCTATTATGAATAAATACTAAACCATATAACATTTCTACCTTGACTAGAAACAATGTTTCTTAAAAAAGAAGAGAATGGCAACATGTTTAAATTGTGTTAAAATGTATAAAAAAGGATGCAATGCTTGTCCAAGTACTACGAGTTTGCATTATGTGTTATGCACAACTACAGATCTTCTCTTCCATAAACACTTTCTTTCACATTATGATTCTATTATTAAACCAAATTATTTTTCAGAGTTTAGAATACTAACCCAAATGCTATTGGATACTGCATTAAAAATACCCAAAAAATAATAGCTTATCCTGGGAAATACATGACCAATAAATCTATTAATCATTTGCTTATTTCATAAAGCTATTCTTTTTCTAATAACTGATAAACAAAAGCAAAAGACAGGCCCATAGTTATGTGAGTCTCATTATGACGATATAACCATGACCAGAATCACGGGTGGGTGGGCTGCACACGAGGTGAGCCAGACAGCGGGGCTGGCTCGCCAAAATACAGTAATTTTATAAAAACACGAGGCGCTTCCAGATTGAACATGGCTTCAAAAATCTTTATTCACATTGACTATTTACTGACTCCTCTACTATTTTTGTATTAAACATAAAACACTCATTTTTGACTCTTTCTTCCTCTAACATTTTCTATTATGGTTTTGGAAAAAACTAATGTCTATGTTTAGAAGAAAGTATTATCTCCCTGGGCTCTCCAAAAGCCCAGCAAAAGCGTTCACACCATTCTGCTGAGCCGAACGCAAAGCTGCTTATGCAAAATGAAGGCTAACAGTCAAGATTAAAATAGGGTGAGGGTCGCAAATGCTGGAACAGCCAGCCAGATGGAAATAACAGCAATCAGATTAAGAGGCTCAATTAGAGGCAATTGTTGAGGGAATTTGCAGATTTAGAGGGTTGGGCAAAGGAGCTGCGGTTAGCATCCTCACACCAGGCAATGGGGGTGGAATAAATAATTTGGAGAAGGCCATGCCATGTCACAAGGGGATTTCATATTGTCCATGTTATAAATTACCATTAGATCATTTAAAATTTATTTAAGGTTTGCTTGTTTAAAGTTATCGGTGTTTGCACCTCAAGACAGCATGGAGACAGGGTGGGAGTTATTTATTTCCTTGGCTTAGTGCCAAATAGTCCACCCACAAACAAAATATGTTCTAAATGTTATTGTTTATTTAACTAGCTTACTATGACTTTTAACAAGGTATCTGGTTAATGTTTATGAAACCTTTTTAGTACTGAAGTTGTGTTTAGTATCCATATTCGGGGCTGTTGGCCTTTCATATCAAGTTATCATGCCTATCTTCGTAGGTGGAATCTTGGAGATATTGAATGCAGTCAACCATATATGAAATATACAGGAGGTTCAGCCTACACACTGTATGAATACCAAAACACAAGCACCCTTTAGATCCATTTGTAAAGGATCCCAGAATGTGACATCACTTCATTCCATGCTCGAACCACATAACATGATGTCATGCACAAAAACTGTAACCGTGTTCTCAAACAGAGGACACGTTATGGAAACATCTTCTTTTTAATCTTCTAAACGGTTAATGTGGACCTTTTTTAAAATTATATTATGTTATGTTGTTTTGTTCCATAGGTTTGTAAAGAGCTTGTTATTATGTGATTCTGTGTCTATTTTATCTGTTCCAAAATATATAGATTGAGCTTACATTATGCTTGAGATCCATGGTCAGAATTTAACTCAGACCCAGACTTTCTTCAGTATTGTTTATAGCATTTTAAGAATAGTTATAAACTGAGATATTATTATATGGGTGAAATGGAGAAACCTGTAATGCAAGCAATATATAAATATTAAACATTTGCATTTATAGGTAAAATATAATCTATACTACATTCAGAACTTTTTATATAAGATTTTATAAAACAATCATCTTAACTATCTCTATCAGCTGTTTTGCACACTGCAGTTTAGTCCAATGATTTATCCCAACTTTGCTACGTCAACTTCCAGGTGTAAACGTCTCAGCCAACCAAGATGAAGAGACAGATTTTGAAACCTTTCAAATGCAAATTAATAAGGAAACCAAGAGGTGCAGTTTTCATACCAATGCTGGAAAGTACTGGACTCTGGTGAGCCATGGTGGGATCCAGTCAACTGCCACTGAAATGTAAGTACCACATTCTTTCACAGACTTAAATGGAGATGACGAAGGAGGCTATAAACTAATTTAAGAATATTAATGCTACTGCTATACCATTATATATTACTTTCTTGCTAGCAACAGCCATGCAATGTAGAACTCCGTACATATTCCACCTATGACCCAAAAATGATTTACTATATAGTATAGTATAACAAATCTCCAAGAGTGACACCTGCATCGGGTGAAAATATGAAAGTCACACTTATGCCATTTGCCTGGCTCATGAATAGTCCACAAATGCACTCAAGAAATCCGTGTTTGTCCTGTAGTAGCGGTACCCTTAAAAGGTAGAGGTTAAGTTCACAGGGGATATACACCTGACTCTCTTATTATGCTGTGGTTAACAGTTCATATCATATAATAATTTAGCATGGACTGTAAACTCTAAATTGGCAGTAAAGAAACAACTCTACTAGATGCTGCCATGAAGCCACCACTTCAGTGCACCATGGAGGGTTTGGAGGGTTGGAGAGATTTAATGCTATCTAATTTCCTATACATGAGCTGTCACTCTGCCCTTAAATATAGGAAATGAACTAAAAAGCCCTACTTAATGTTGGTCACTGGGTGATAAAGACCCATGACTTCTGGTTGACTGAATTATTCTATGGAAAAACGGCAATTCCAATATGGGCCATTTGCCCTTGTTTCTCACCCATCACAATAAATCAAACAACGTCTAGAATGAAAGCTGAAAATAATAAAAACAATGCAGACATACTGCAGGCTTTCCAAGAAGTAACCGAGGACCTTGGAAAAAGCCAACACCAATACGAGAGCTATACTTCATATATTGCCGTCTGAATCAATCAAGGGATGTTCAATAAATCATCTATGTCCTTGATGGTTGAGCAAGTCTGCAGCCAAGAAGCTCTGTGACCGTGGGGGGTGAAACGGTTCCTATCAGTTTTAATACCCACATTTAAACCAAATCTGTTTATTAAATTATAGTTTAAGTTGCATGTACGTAAGCGTAAGTAAGTAAGAATATACAGAACTGGCGTTTTCTTTACAGAAATTTAATGTAAAGGTCTAATTATGACAAGAAATGGCATGTATTTTTTGAGGCACCTTACCAGCCACACCATGGAGGGCTAGTAAGATCACCTTAATTTTTTAATGAACGGGATCGACAGAATTATTCTACAGTCGAGAAATACCAGAGTTTAATGTTCACACAGCAGGTTCAGGAGAAATAGACCCAGTCAGTTGTTCAAGTCGGAGCAAAGGACCAAACAACTTGGTCTTAAAAGCTTGCATTCAAACTCTCAGTTAGCCAATAAATAGTATGATTAAAATCACCACATTTTTCCAAGTATTTATGACACAGTAAAAAGTGTAACTTATTATTTTGTCTCTGCATTATGTTTTTGTGCATTACAGCAGTCCTAGTAGTTGTTCAGGGAAATAGCAAGGGTAGCAAGGGCCATTGCCTACCTCTATATAGATCTATAATACACAATAACACTTCTCAGTAACCCGAAAACAGACATTGGAAAGTATAAAAACTTATGTGTTAATGTGTTTTGTTACATGTAATTTAAGAAATTCCAAAACTTTTTGCAGAATTAGGTCCATTGACAATGAGTCAGACATCTGTTGCGATTAAGACTTATTTTATTTCAGTAAGTACAGTAACCCATAAGCCTGTCTAAAATCAACAATATGAAAAACCTATTGAAGGTCATAATACGATGGGAAAGCCTCGATATTAAATGAATGTCCCCGATAAAGTTAGAGAAGTTTCCAGTGGGCAAGAAGTGAATTAACTGAGATTGAAACACAGATTATTTTCATGTCTTGACAGTTCTGCCAACACAATGTTTGATATTGAATGGCGAGGCAGGAAAGTTGCACTGAAAGCCAGCAATGGAAAATACATCTGTACAAAGAAGAACGGGCAGCTGGCAGCTGTCTCAGACACAGTTGGTAAGTCATGATGGAAGGGGTAAGAGGACAAAGCCTGGTGTTCCAGCTGCTGTGCACCATAACAAACTGTGATTGTTATATTTTACATAAGTAGAAAAGATGGTCATGAACTTGTTCTACCTGATGTTGTTCTGTACTGTACCATATATCAGGAATAGCAGCTATAGGCTTGAGGTCATCAGTCAGTGTGGTCTGGCTTGACAAGAAGGCCATGCAAGTTAAAACGACTTCCTTTCATTCCATTTCAGGAATATAATCTACTTGCATTTGTTTACAGGTGCACAACAGAATCTTGGCTAAGATAGGATGCAAATATAACACAATGGATAGAGCTGATCTGTCACTTTGTGAAAGATAATATGGGGTTTAATATTTGCTACTCTGTACAGTCAGGATTGGTTTATGGCAGAGAGTCCTGTTTCTGGGTTAAATAAACCAAACATAAGGGAGTAAGAAAAAACAATACAAATATGGTAGATAACATTTGATGAAGGTAATTACTCGAATAATCTATGTTATTTTTCCTCTATTTCTGCAGGTGAAGATGAGGAATTCATGCTGAAGCTGATTAACAGGCCAATACTGGTCCTACGTGGGGATCTGGGGTTCGTTTGCTATCACAAAACATCGAACACACTTGATGCAAACCGTTCATCATATGATGTTTTCCAGATTGTCTTTAACAATGGAGCCTACCAAATCAAAGGTCAGGTACAAAAAATGTAATAGAGCTTAATTAAAATGTCAAGGCTATTTTTTTTAAATCAACTTTGGACAACAAGCAGAATTTAAACCATTCTTGCACCAGTGGGGAGAAGATGTCTATTCTTGCAGGGGCAGGACTTCATAAAAGCCATTGGGTTCAGCAACATAGCTGTCACACCTCTTTATATCGTTGACACGCTCTTTCCACCCATGGCCCATGAAGTCCTTTTACTCATCCTTGTTCTTCTGTTGAAGTCCTGTAATGAATGTAGTTAAGCTCCATGAGACAATCAAGTTTCCAATTTAGGGAATGCAAATGTTTCCAGCTGATGCAGGTACATTTTCAGCCTCTGTATGAGCTGAACCAGACTTTGAGTGGTTACCTTGAGTGGTGTTACCCATCCTTATAGACACATACATGCCAGAAGACAGAAGGGGCATTTTTAGATGGGTTAGCTGTAGCACATGCTTCTCCAGGCCTGATGTGCTAGGCTGAGCTAAGCACTGGAGCTTGCCCAGCGATACTGAAACGCATACATATGATTATGAACTACTTAGATCCATCAGTAAATTGTTCTCTTCTCCCTTTTCAGGTCAGGCTGGCAAGTTCTGGTATATCTCCAGCAATGGCACCATTTGCACTGATGGAGATATGTCGGAGGACTTCTTCTTTGAATTCCGAGAACACAATCGTGTGGCAATCAAGGGCAAGAATGGCAAATACCTGTGTGGCGACCAGGCTGGCACCCTGAAGGCAGATGCAGAATCAGTAAATATCGCAACCCTCTGGGAGTACTGATGAACATACAGCACCTCTTAGGTTTAGAGGACACTAGATAAACGTCTTGGTGGCAACCAGTCAGAATGAGTCCTGAGAGAGGTTTTCCAGAAACCATCATAACGGACAGCGACACAGTTGAACCTGAGCATTATACTTCTCTAGCGGTACACAGCTTTGTTCTGATTTGCGGATATAGTGAACCTCTCCAAACACTGGTCCCCTTAAGGCATGTAATTAACTATCTAAAAATACAATATTTATATTATAGATTAAGATTATCTATATTAGTTTTGTTACCTTCTTTGACTGTGCTCTTTGTGTACAGTCAAAATGGCCAGTGTATCTTCTGCGGTATACAGTGTTATAATCAGTAACGTGTGTACTGTGTAATTAATAGTTACATTACTGGGGTAAATCTGATCACTCACTAACACAGGTAAGGCCTGTCCATAAAATGTCTACATGCAAACCACACAAAGTTGTCCAAATAGGTGATGGGCTTCAGAGGGCTTCTAGGTGTAAACTGACACCCCATCCAGCTAGATGTTTTTTTATCATTTGTAAATGAGGTGCTGCTGCATTCACACAAAACAGTAATAAAGATTTATTTGGCAACTCCATAACAGGCTTATTTGATTTGACCTCAGTTTCACGACTCATGAAAAACTCAAGAAACCTGACTAGAATGTGTATTCACTTTTTCTCTTGGCATTAATAGTCATCTAACTTGCTGAGTCAACTTTACCAAGCTTGGGTGCTGAATACATGTGTTTCTCAGAGTGTGTAAAGTTCCATTCAGAGGTCTCCGACTGAGTCCCCGGTGATTTAACTTCTGGACAACTCAACAGAGATACTTGTATGGGTTAGGGTAACTTTTCCTGCCTAATAGGTTTCTAGTATTTTACTCCTCATTTCAGTTATTTGCTAAGTTCACATTTGTTGCCTATTCTTCTATTTGCCTGCAGAGTTAAAACGTACTTAAATTGTCAGGTTTCTGAAGACTCGGATTCGAGGACTCAAGCGATGGCCCTCTGTATCTGCAAAGCATGTTCAACAGGGCCCATGTTATCATGGAACAGATTTCGTCTAATCAGAAAAAGAATAAAAATTGTAAAATTTGGTTCTGCAGCCACTGAAATTTTAACTCCCATAGTAACAAATAGCTAAACTTCGATTCAAAGTTTTCCTTTAAATTGCTAATTTCTGATCGTCCTTCATAAACGTGATCATGTAAAACATCCTGAGGGGGGAAAGGAAATACTTTCCATGTCACACAAAAAACAACTTCCGGTGATTCCTCATCTCCCAGGAGAAAGTTCTGGCACCAGGCTTTTGCTGCGTGGAAATCAGAAGCTGGACTCGCTTGAATGAATCCCTGAGTCACCCAGTGACTCACATAAAAGAACCAGCATCATCGTGATCAGTACCAGGTAAGGTATGACAGATAGATGTGTAAATAGAAGATACACATTGCAAAATCGAGCCGTTGCCTCCTAGCGTTCTTTATTCCAGGAACATGGCATTTTGAGCATTTGGCAATTTGAGCATAATGGAAGTGGTAATCCACAGCAACTGCATGGCCTGGGGGGTGAGAAGGGGAATCTAAGGATGAGCTACAACAGGTTTCTTAAAAAATATATTTCCCAAAAGTGACTTTAGTGATACATCTCCCCATTACGTGCAGAGCCTTATACTGTAGTAGCTAAAGGGTTCCCACTGCTGATGCTACATAGGTTAGGATAACACCCTTGTTGAGGCGAGTTTTAAACCTTTGGCCTTTGAGAGCATATGCTACAGATGTTCACAAAAACCTAAAAACAAGAAAATCATCAGGAGTACCCAGAACATGGCAAGACGCATTATGTCTAAGCCTGGGGAACTAAGAGACGATCCACAGATAGCAGACAGCAAACACCCAAATCATCTGGAATCGCTAAAGCTCTGTGCTTTTTTCATCTCTCTATTCTTAAAAGTGTGCACTTAGTCCTTAAGCCTGAGCTGATAAAGTAGTGGAAGTGACAACCTAGTGGATGCGATAGACTGCTTCTCTTAACCCCTACCTTGCTACGGTTATTTTTGTAAAAGACAACAAAAATAGAAGCTTGGCCAGATGTGTCTTCTTATACTTTTATGACAGACAGAAGCATTGATAGTCCCTGCTGCTGTCATGTTACTACATCTTGGGCCACCACTAAGCACCGTGTAGGTCTGGATTAGGCACTGTGTCTGCTGATGTGCTAAGAAAAATATTTGAATAGACTGATGTCCTTCAAGTGCACCTCTTTCTAGTTGTCTATGAAAGGGTCCTGTTATGATTCTGCAGAATATTAAGTTTTTACTTTTTTTTCAGCACCCTACCCAGCACAGAAGAGGTTAGTTCCTGCATTCCAGGGGGTAACATCCGCTTCTATACATCAAGCTACTTGTTAACAGAGGCACATAGCCTCTTCTCTATACCTTGTTGACTTAAACAATGCTAATGGCGACTTTCTTTGGAATGCAGCCCTGCATATCCTGTTCTCTCTATCGTAAGCATCTCCTGGCCACAGTCATGGGGTTGCATTTCTTTGTTTTGGGAGGAAATGTTCTCAGAAGGTTTTAACATCTGCCGCACAGTGGCTATGTAGCAGGAAGCCTAGTTTTAGTGATGGACCAGAGCCTGCTTTACCATATGTGGGGAGATGAGAATGTTCACCTTTGTGTTCGTCGCCCTGGCCCCTCCCACTGCACTAACTCCTTCCTAAAATGGAAGTCCCTTTATGGCTGCTGCAGAGTTTTGGCAGGAAGGGCCGAGAAAGTTTTTTTTTTTTTTTTAAAATACCTTAACCCTTTCTTTGTAATAAACCTTCTTAAGAGCTTAGATAGTATTGTTTTTGGTGATGTTCCATGCGAAGATCCACCCATGTAGTAAAACAATCCGTTCCCATGCGGCAAAATGTTTTAAAAGCAACATTTTATTGGGAAAAAAACTATTTATTCTGAAGTTGATTTTAATAATGCTATAGGCTGAAAAGGTTTAAAGTTAACATATGATAGGTTGATAGTTAATTTTTCTTGTTGTCTCCTTAGCAAACGCATGGAGGGAACCTGCAGAATCCCCCCCACCCCCCGCGCATTTGCCTTCTTGGCTACCGGTCATCTACCTGGCTTGCAGAAGATGTGTTTGGCTGACTGCCTCCACATAGTATAACCATTGCCAATCAGCTTCAATGCTGTCTCAGCAAAGGGTTTCTGGGGGGGGGGGGGAGTATCACAAAACTCCCTATATATGCGCATAAAGTCCCTCCACTGAACATTTTACTGCCACTGGCTGTTTTAAGCAACTGAACGAAAATGAAACCATGGAGGAGGTGTTTCACTGCAGCTGTGGAGCTGCAGCTTCTGCTAAATATTAGTGCTTTAACACTTATTACACATTAAAGTTGTACAGAGTACGTTAATGCACATTCTTTGTTGATAAGACTATAATAGACGGCTTTTTTAAATGTGACATTTTTTATCTTGTCGCTCTCTGCAACTTCTGTCACCTACAGGCTTCAAAATGTAGGATTTCTAATGATTTCAGCTTCTCTCAGTGTGATATTCTTATATAAAGGGTATTAAATGAATGTGCTATAGTGCCTTTAAATCACTCTAGCATGGGAAGGACACATGCCACGGCTGAAGGTCACAAGCAGTTTCTGTCCCTGTACTACCTGTTGGTTTAACTTGCTGAACTTTAACTTCTCATGTTACAAATGACTCAAGTCTGTAAGTCATTAACCCAAGACAAAGCCTTTCTTGAGGTTGGACAGATCTAAATTTCCTTATATAGGAGTGTTTATACTCCTGTGTGACCAATAGAAGCCTCTGCGCAGCGTGTAATTACTAAGAATGTGTGAACTATATCTTTAAATACTTTGCATTGTTGTCTAGTGCATAGTGACCAAATACTAGTACCCAGCGTTTGTGGTTTAAAAGGTTGAAAGAAAAGATTTGTATAACACCCCCGGTCGTTCTGGGAGATTTATTGGAGAAGCTTGGGAAATAAGTAAAAATAAAGAAAAATTATAAAAATCCACCTAAATCCACCTAAAATACTGGTTTCGACACATGACCATGGCATTTGAAAATTGCGGCTTGTACAATCGAGATGTTTCCGGCTGAAATTTTTCCGGGCTTTACATAGTTAACAACACAGTTATAACATTTACGCAAATTACACATTGTAAAATAAACACCATTTGTTCCCTAACATAATGTGTGTTATCGGTCCATATGTTATTAAAATGATTGGGGCTTTAGAAGGTAATGCAATTCTTTCAAATTACGTTACTGCAGTAGTTTGCCTGGAAAACCACCAACCGGCCCTGGGAAAGTTTTGTAGACAGAGAAAGATTAGACTGGACTCCATTAAATGGTTTTTGATGACATCTAGCCTTGTTCTGTAACATTTCATCTTTATTTATTTGCCGTATCCTGTGAAACAAGCCTTTCCAGCAGATAAGAGATTAAAAATCTTGCTGACTAACTGAATATTATCGTGTTTGCAGATTTCCTAAACAATGGGCTTAAATCCACATAGTATCTGAAATGCAGAGGTGGAACTCTGCGATGCTTAATAACCAAGAATTCCATTCCCTTTCGTAACCCTTGTACCAGGTACTGGTTCTCTCCTTCAAATGAAATCTATGATTTGCAGTAAATAGCAGCTGGTGTTTCTAAGACAAGGCAACAATGAAGCACCAGGTTTATTAGGTATCATTTACAGTTATTTACTATTTTTTTTGTGTATGTGGGTGGTAGTTTTTAATCTAGTCCAACTTTTTGGAGTACCTGGAGCTATAAGGTTCTGTGGGTAATTAAAATGAAGGTTAAGAATGCCGGCAACAGGGTTGTTGATCAAAATAAGAGAAAAGATACAATTTATCTTGGGTGTCCTATAATACAGATTAGGGGAGGCAGAATACACATTACTCTTCTCCCCCCCCCCAAAAAAAGCAAATCAATGAAATAGAATAGAATGTAAAATTTGCTGCAGGAGTACCTGGCGGCCCTTAGATTCCCTGGTGGAGATGGCTTTATATCTGGTTTCCGTTCAGGTAAGTACTGATGTAACATCTATGTATGATTGTAAAAAATACTTATTTTTCCAATGAGGTTTTCATTCAAGGGCCGAGAATGAATCACTAGAAAAATTGCACCCCACCTCGGACACACGGAAAAACAGCCGTAGTCACAGCTACCAGGTTCATGTGGGATGTCATGGACCTACACAAGTGAGGAGGGTCTCTACTGAACTCAACTCATTCAACTTTAAATTCATGAATTTCAACCAAGTGTCACCACATTCCTGAGCTATGATAACTTTGGTTTAATACAATAATATCCATTTTTAAGAACCACCAAATCAACCAGCCTTCCCCTTATTCAGAAAGCCTAACCACGAGCCTTCGTTTCCTAAATTGGTGTGCATCCATGGTATTTATCCATCTAAGAGCTTCGGCACCCAATAACCTTTGTTGCTAGGCTATTCCACGCATCCACCCCCTACCGCTTTCTCTAAAGTTGTAGCCTATAACCCAAACATGACCGAAGGTTCAATCGAAACCCTTTTGTCATAGAACATAAAGAGCTTCCCACTTGTTATTTGTTCTATTCCAGGGGTAACCAATAGGTTACAATTCTGATGATTCCCAGCCAGCAGGCAACTGAATGCTCTGAATATGAGCCCTTAAAGGGTTAAAGATGAATGGTTGCAAGTGAACAGAGAGGTACGGCTCTGCTGGGCTGTACTACAATGCTATGCAGTAATTCAAGTGGAATGCGAGGCAGCCAGCGGCTCTCTCCAGAGCTCTTTGGGGAACAGGGAGGGGCGGAGAAGAATTCACATAGAAATTCTCTCGAGTTTCACCTTATAAGGACAGAGCCTGCAAAGAGGAAGTTCAGGATTGGTCCTTGAGACGTGTTCAAACTACATATTCTTCACATTTCCACCTATGTAGCGCAGCTCTGTACGCAATTACATTTTTACTATAGGTAATAGACATGTGCAACAGACTCCCAGCAGAAGTGGTAGAGGCTAACACAGTGAAGGAATTTAAATATGCATGGGGTAAGCATAAGGCCCATGAATCCAAGACACTGATTAAATCTTTAAATCGAAATAAACCCAATGTTTCTATTAAATGCCAGCTTCTTGTCTGCACATTGTACGTTGCATGATCACTTCTTGCTATTAAGCCTTCAAGAGAAGCCCTAATGGTACTTACAAATAATGCATCCTAACTTTGGGGCCCATGTGAAGACCCACTGATCACATTAGCTTATTTGCTTCTGTCTGGCCCCCTTATTCCCACATAGGTTGAAATACAATTATATAGTAGTCTTACAACTGTGCATGTCCAGTGGTCAATGTCCACAGGGCACTTTACACAGATGGAAGGGGTGGGATGCTGGGTGGGACATAACTGCATGATGCACCAAAAATATCAAACCAATATCGACACATCGTAGGCTTTTCCTTAGAATAAAAATTAAAGTTGGCAACTATAGAGTCCTCTGAAATGTATTTGGGCTTCCACACTGTACAACATCTAAGAGGCTGTTAGTCAATTTGTTCCTAAACATGTTGATGTTGATAATATTGGAAAATGTAGCTCACGTTTCCTAAGAATGAGAGGAGTTCTACGTCCAACAAACCTGAAAGGGATGGAGGATATGGATCTTGGGTACTGTGGTTTAACCTTACCTAGGGAGCTCAGGGAGGGCTAGGGATCATTAGAATTATAGTGCATCATCTCTAGAGCAAAAGACTTTGGCAGCTTTAGTCTCTGGCAACTTGAGAAACCCATTGCTGCTACTAGCATTTACAACAGAGATAAAGTCCTTGGCTAAACCACATGCCTAAGACTAAGAAAACCTCTGGAATGCAAGGTTATTGTGACAACATGTGCTTATTATCAAGAAACTTGTGGGTGCAGATATACATAACAATGTACTGTTAGGACCAGCTTTGGTTTCCTATGCTTACTTTCGCCTGCCTCTCATCACTCTTCTGTGATCCATAGGAAAATATACAGTTAAAATCCGTGATAACATTATTACAGTTATAAAGGTTAAAAATAAAACATACATATTATATATATATATATATAATATAATACGAATGTGCTTATAATGAAAGTACTTATAATATACTTATAAAATGATTTTTAATCTTTGCAAAAGGAGAACCTCTTCATAGAATTTCAATTAGACTCATTGGAGTCTAAGGTCCTGTGAAACCTACTAAAGTTCTCCTCTGAGTATACTGTATACTTAATACAGTCAGATACAATTTTCCATCTTATCACAACCCTTCTCTTTGTGAACCAACCTATAAATGTCTCAATTTTATTATCTAGAGATGACTTCTACATTAGGCTTTTATTTAGTAATTTCAGTCTCTCAATAACCAAGTCTTTAACCTCCTAGACTGCTCCAGCATGCCACCCTTTTTTCGCATGATAGTCCACATCTTCCTCAGAATGTAATGCCTTGATAAGGGCATTGCCTTGTAATGTGTAGCACAGTCCTCTAGCTCTTAAAATGTCACAGATTAAACAAAGCAAGTTTTGTCTTTCACCTCCTGTAAAACTACCATACTTAGTTGGTTCTCTTTGTTGCAGAATCTTAGTAGAAATAGCGAGTGTCCTAATTCTTCTCCAATTAATGATTTAAAGAAAAAAACACCCAATCCCCTACCCATTGTTGGGACATATTTTTCCCACCATAAGTTACTAGAATAACAATATATATATATATATATATATATATATATATAATATATATATATATAAAACTAGACCTCAGCCAGTTTGGAGAACGTTGTTAAGTCTACTTTAGTTTGATATTTTGTCTTACGTTTAAAGAGCTGGGCTGTCCAGTCCCACTACTCATTAGCCAGAATTTCCAGAGCTACTAAGGTTTCCATGTCATTCACAAATGTGCAAAATAGCCAGAGCACTCGCACATGTATAGATCAAATTACATTATTATCTAAGCTTTTCCTGTACCTTACAGAGTGGATTCAGCACCTTCTCAGCACCTTCTTTTTTGAATGACTAAATCAATTTACAGGTACTTTAAAGGTACGCTAACTAGATAAATATGGAGCACTGTTCATCAGTCATGGAATTCTGGCAGGGCAGAGGCCCTGGAGGACCATTTTGCACCATACTGCTTCAGCAAACATATTTCTTTGTCAAGCTACCCTTTGTCCAGATGCTGACAAATCTGCTGTTTAACAGTTGGCCATCTGAAACACTGTCTCGAGAACCATTTCTTGTTTTTCTATTTATTGTCTTTTATGGTTTGCAGGGAAAGCTGTTTGTGTGTTCTTATTTTAGAATGTGCAAATACTGCTTTCCTGTAACATATGTATCAGCTAAGAGGTTGGGAAATTAATTTCCCTTGTCTTCAAGGCACTAAATGATTTGTACTTTCCTGTATTTTTTCAGTAACCTATACCTGAATAGATAGTTTGTGAGTTTTAATTAGCAGAGGGTTCTCTTGTTGTTAGTGGATTCATGGTGGCTTTAATACAGGAGCTCAAAGAAAGTATTTCCAGTGTAAATGGTTACACTATTTCTGCTGACAGATACACTTCTGTATTAAGTGGCATGTAAAGTGTAGCTCTGATTGCCCTGCCACTCCTCTGATGTCAAGGAAGCAGACGTAGCTTAATCCTAAAGTAGAAGCTGCTTGTTAATCTAAAAACAGCATATTCTGCTTTCAAACACATGCTAATCACATGCACTCATTGAAAAAGGCTTGAGGCTTCTTCTTCGGCATGTTATCTACCACTTCTCAGGTCAAACCTTCTCAAGTGGTTGTCATACCCCAATGCCACACTTTCTCTCCCCTAATATCCTACTTGCCGTCCTGTTTGCACCCTCAATATTCCAATGAGATCTCGCTCATCAAAGTACTCATTAATGGATTTATTCACTAATCTGTGAGCTGCAGGTTAGTTGGAACATTTCAGATCACCAACTTCGCTAAGCATTAGCACACCTTGGAGCTCTCTGGGATTATCCTGGAGGTTCTGAATATCACAGCGGATTACTAGGCCTCTGGCTAAATCATGTGATCTCTGGGTGGATGGAATTCTACTGAAACCAGCCATACTTGCCAATTTGACCTCTTTAATAGCCTATTAGTCCCTCGTGCATCGGTAGCCCAACCAACCCCAACCTGGGATGGAAAGAGATCCAGTTATGCATGCTCAGCCCACACACATTTACAAGGTTTCTCTGTTTACAGTATGTTATATTCAACTTTTTGCATCTTGCACGGCATCTATCTACATACCTTTATAACACCAACCCTCATACTTCATACTGCACAATGCATTTTGTATAAATGTTTTGTTAAAAGACAGTTTACTGTCCCATTCAACCTTACAACAAAGAATGCAAAGTACTTTAATGTGCATTCACTGGCCTGTGAAAAAACTCACAAAGAGAAGCTGCAGTTTTTCACTCACTTTTTCTTATTGGACCCCTTAAAACTCTAGAACAAGTGAGTATTGTGTTAGCATGTATGTGTGTTTCTGTTACTGTGTGGTTTCTGTGAGTGTTTGTCGGCATATGGTGTTAAATTGTGTATGTACATTTCCAGTGTGCATGAGTGTGCATCAATGTATGGTGTTAGAGTGTCAGGGGTGTGAGCCTAGGGTTAGTGGGGCAAGGGAGAGGAAGGAGATAGTGTGTGTGTATTTAGGTATAAGTGTGTGGTACTAAGAGGGAGTGGGTGTTGGAGCAAGTTTGCCTGTTTTAGTTAGTGGGGGGGCACTGAAGAAATACTGCACCCATGCGCCACAAACCCTATATACTTAGCTATCATAATTGTTAAAGCCATGGAGCGCCTCTTTAATATGTCAATGCTGCATGGCTCACTTTATAAGGAATAGTGCATATATATATATATATATATATATATATATATATATATATTCCTGTTTTCTTTCCTCTTTATGCTGTGTAAAATGTTTTTTGTTCTCAAACTATACTTTCAATTCTGTTTTGATACCAAGCAACAAAACTGGTTTTGATGATGCTGTTTTAGGAAGAAAGAATACTTTGACCTGAAAACTCCCACAATATACGGAAAAAGGAAAGCATATTCAAACTGAAATTGTTTTGTTTTTAGTATACATCCGTTTGCTTTTGAAAGGCCTGCTGTTTTTTTTAGGAATGCTAAGATTATCCTTTCATGGTTTTGGCAATTTTAAAACTGACTCTGTAAATACAAAAAAAACCCCTTTTTGGATTTAATTGGCGCTGTGATTCGGGGACAGAGCTAAATTCCCTAAAATACAGCCACTTGCCCATAGCAGGGGGTAAAGAACGGATAAATTTAGGCAGGCTATTTTCTACATTTTTTGTGACCATACCACGCTACTTTTGGCACACCTTCCTCCATCATGCCATGCCCACAATGTTATTATTTTTACCTTTTGCAAACAAGAAGGACGCTTTGGATTAAAGCATGTGGTTAAAGATGTTCCTGGTGTCGGGGCTAAGTGTTTTTATGTGACTTGGAGGTTTATTTAGCAAAAGGAGAGTTAACAGGAGAGTTCCTGCTCCTTAACTTAGTTGTACATTATGAATACTCAAGCCCAGCGAGTTCTGATGCAGGAAGAGCTTGGCTGACCCTTTATAATGTTTAGTTCAATTATTGAGATTTTTCCAAAGTCTCCTTACATATTGTTTATATTCACATTATTGTGAGAATACTCATACCCAGTAAATATTCAGAGCTTCAAGAAGAATCGGTGGGGAATAGGGACAGTGAGCTTTGGCTTCCAAAGAGAAAATGGTCCACCCAAACAGGGACCCTTGTGAAGCACTGAGTGGATCTGAAATGTAAACATGAGCCATCTTCAGTTAAATGAAGACTGGGTAGGTACTGAAGTCATGACCTGAGATGATTTCTGATGTAATCATATGTCATGCTTTTGCATTTGTAAAATCATAGCTGAGATGGCACAATGAGTGTGGTCAGGTAGCGCTAGCAAAAATTAAAACTGTGGCTGGAGGCATTTAAAATGATACTATAATTTATGCTTAGTCAAATGAAATCATTTCTTCCTCTGCCTTCTTCCTCTAGGCTGCCACAAGATGACTTTTCTAGATAATATCACTGTTTTCTAGTTCCTTATAAGGAAACCTATCTGGCCATCCAACAAAGGTGCAGGATTTCCCTTCGTACAAGGCACACAGAGGGTTAAGCCAGAAAATAAGTAATGATTAAGCATTACTTCCCCTAATAGCTTATTCTTCCTATAATGTATGTCCAAACACTATAGCAGCTGTGGCCATTCATGACATATGTGAGCACGTCATCTCATCTATGCCGTAAAACTGAATCCAGGGAATTTTTAGCTTAATATGTGTTTTATTTACATGATTCCACTAAGTAACAATCGGAAGCTCAGGAAATATATATGCATTAACAAAATTCCTTTTTGGTAAGTGATTCCCCATTAACACTTGCAACGCGATCATCAAACATACTGTCTTTGGGTTAACTGTCTCTTTGAAGAACATTATGTTTGAACACAATCATTTGATACCAATTCATTTCAGACCCAAGCTTGAAGCTAGGGCAGCAGTGTTTTGGGAACCGAGTATGCTGGATTAGTAAACGTAACATCCTCCCTTGTCCCAGAAGCAATAGGCTTCAGCCCAGCTGGAGGAACCCTTAAATAATTGATGGTGACATGTGGATACACGAGTCAGGAAGTGATATGAACCATGCTTTGTGAACTGGCTGCATCACAGCCCCCCACCCGACTTACTCCGCAATGAGGAAGCAACAGCAGGAAACCGATGTGCTGCTTCACTTCAAGTTGAAGGGAATCTGAAAAACCATGAATTCCTACAAAATATTTAAGTTAAAATATGCACCTAATTTTGTTAATGCACACAGAATTCTACAGCTCTTGTTACAGAGAACCATGGATACAAAGTAGTTCCTCTTTTTAACTTACAACTTTGCTAAAAAAAAAAAACATTACTAGGCATGACTGCAAAAATGCAAAAAAGAATTCTGTCTCATCTGATTGAAGGGTCGATCCATTTTGGGACTGTCATAGGTTGGTGGTAGAAATGGGGTATATCTCCAACATTAAGTGGATTCAGTTTTAGACATACCCTATATAGACAAAAGTATTGGGACACCTGACCGTTACACCAACAGGGACTTTTATGACATTGCATTCTAAATACAGTCATTAATATGTAGTTGGATGAATTTTTCCTCATTCATCCAGTAGAGCATTTGTGAGGCCAGGCACTTATGTTGGACAAAAAAGGCCTGTCTCACAATCTCCGATAGGGGTTGAGACCAGGGCCTTGTGCGGTCAGTCAAGTTCTATTTTGGACCTTGCTTTGTGCGCTGGGGCACAGTCATGCTGGATTAAACTTCCCTAAACTGTTTCCACAAATTTGGAACCATAGCATTGTACCAAAATGGTATGTTGAAGCATTTTCCTCTTCCACCAAACTTTACAGTTGGCACAATTCAGTCAGACAGGTGATATCCATCAAACCCAGAGTCCCCCATCTGACTGCCAAACAATTTTCCACTGCTCCAGATTCCAGTTGACGGTTGCCTTCACCACTCGAACCAACGCTTGCTGTTGTAGTTGGTGATTTGAGGCTTGTGTGCAGCAACTCAGTAATGGAAACCCATTCCATAAAGCTCTCTCTGCACAGTTTGTGTGCTGACATTAATGCCAGTGGAAGTTTGGAACAAGCAGAGCATTGGTGACTTTTACACACCATGTGCTTCAGCACTCGGTGACCCCGCTCTGTGGCTTTACGTGGTCTTCCAATACTTTTGTCCATATAGTGTATTTGATTGCGCTTACATGTGGTCACAAAGAGTAAGCACACTCAGGATTCCTAACAAAGAGACCTATACTAACATCTCTTTACTCTACAAAGAAGCCTGTTAGGCTTATAGATATAGACTTTAGGCTACTAATGTTTTGTGCCATTTTTTACTGATTTCAAATGATGAATGCCTTCTGACCTTTACTTCTGAATGTCTGGGTCCTATTTTGTATATACATTCGACTGATTGTAGAATTGCTTGTGACCAGACCACCAGGAAAGAGGTCCTCTTCAAACAATAGGTATGTAAGAGGGAGGAGGTTTCTTTTTGTCTTACGCATGGAGATCATAATTAAATTATTCTGAAGAAGGGGCTAAAACTGCCAACAGGGATAAAGATTGGGGGAAGATGTTTCAATCAACAATATATATAACAATCGCTCCTCTTCAATATTCACCTTTTTGTAAAGTGTATTAATTTGAAGACATACACTGTCACAGATGGCCACTTTGCATCCAAACATATCTGTAAAAATCCTTCTAAATATGATAAGTGAATCATATATAGGATAAGATGATTGATATTAGCAGTGAAGGTTATAAGCACAGTCTATCCGTTTATTTTGGAATCTTTCATGATTTGTGCAAAAGCTATCCAGGGGATTAATTCGTTGCTTCAGATAACAGCGTAAATTAAGTGATATCTCTGCAGCTGCCAGTAGCACAAGGTCCGATAAGTGTGCTTAACAAATAGCTGTCTCATTTTATTTATATATATTTAACATTTTTGTTATACAACTTTAAGTATGCGCCATAAAGCATATAGAATGTCTGTTATATCCATGTACCCAACATGAGGTAGAGGTCCACAAGACTAAGCACCTATTGTTAGGATCCTTAAAAGAAACAAAATTGTGAAAGATTATATTTGCAGCAATTAATATTGGGAAAAAAATTACATTTTGTTGCTTAGGTCTTCTTCTGAAATTTGTGGTTTGCCCGCCTACATATGGTAGCGCAAAAGTTTTTAGGACCGACAGGGACTCTACTGGCCTAAAAAACTCTCTTAACTAATGCATGAATTATATTTCAACAAATCAGGCCGCATACAAAATCCATGAAGATATCTTATGTATGAGATGCACGCAGATATATGATGATACTGCCGACGGCTCCTGAAAAAACAACCCTTGACCTTTTACTACAGATTCCATATTCACATTAAGCAGAGGCGATGTGTAGCCGACCTACGGCCAGGTGGGATTTTAATCCATTCTGAAAACAAATTAATACAATCTCCTTCATGAGGTTGCGGGAGTAGATCATGATGCTCATGATGTAAAATTCCCTGGGTAATTAAATAATAAAAATTGTAATAAAAAAAATACTGGTGCCCATGGTTTGTCAGACATGCTAGCCTAAGCCAGGGGAACTTCAGCACAAGATTACTGATTGTAAAGCGCTATAGAATCTGCTGGCGCTATATAAGTAAATCGAATGCAATGTAAAAGAAGCAGCGTTTTACATCCCTGCAGTCTTTAGTCTGGATCTTTGTTCTGTAGTCATTCGGAAAGCATGCAATCATTTGCAATATCTTCTGTTATGGATGTGCATCAATTATCTTCAAGGTTACTTGCCTAGCATAGTAAGCACAACTATCTCATCTCTGTTGTAAATCAGTGTATGTCGCAGGACTCTCAAACTTCCTTGGAATTCAGAAGTTAATATTTTTTTTTCTCTAAGCGGGAAGGGGGGGAGGTGAGAGGTCTGTGGTTCCTTGGACTTGATGTGGGGAGAGGGGGTGGGAGCTGTTGGAAGAGCCTTTTGCTTTCCTAATGAAAGAGCACAGAGCCCACTGTAAAAGCTGTAATGTATGCCCTCTGGGGAACATTGGCTCACATCAGCTCTGACCAGCTGCCAAAGTCTGTGCTAATGGGTTAAATGGGATTGAGAAGCTGTGGGTAAGACTCAGAGGAGTAATGCAAAGAGAAGACCCATCTGTCCTCCAAGTCATAAACTGGGGGGAAGGGAGCCGTGTAACAATTAACCTATTCTGGGTATTAAGCTGCGTGATTATGCTGCATCTAGTTAGTTATAACTAGTTCTTATTTTCCACCAATCTGAAGGTCTCGGGGGTGCTGCGTAGAACTGAGCCTATTACGAGAACAGAGATTTTACTGTTCACACTCCACACTAGTCTTACTATGGAGAGGTCCGCCATCCCATTTGTAACATGATTACAATCCATGAGCCTGAGAGGTACACACCACGTGGTTGTGATGCAGATGGATAATCAGTCATGCTTCCACTACCGTTTTAAAGAGAAAGCATGGCACACAAATTTGACCCCATGATCCCTCTGTGAAGACGGCATTGGCATCTTACATGACAACAGGGGAGCAATTGGGGGTAATAATTATTATTGGGGGTAATAATATATATATGGTTTTTAATACTGTAGTGACCACATCAATGCTGTAGCGTATTGCCAATGAGGCTGCTGGTCCGCAGGCTTACACTCCATTTGAGGCTGTGTGCATACAAAATGAGCGATGTTAGACAGCCTGGCATGGTACACCCTGCTCTGTGCTGCAGCTGCCGTTCCGCTGTTTGCAGCTGTGATGAGCGAAGCGTTTTATAATCCATAAAAGATTCAGCGCAGCTCCCGGCTCCAGTTTCATGCAGGGCCACGGATCCATACAAACCAGATAAAAGGCATTCGCTGCAGAAGCAGAAATTGGTCAGGTGCCTTAAAAACATTCCCTTCTCCAGGTGCAGAACACATTTAATGGGTTCATTAAGGACCCAAGTGGTAACCGCCTGGATGGTTACAAAAAGGCAGCCTGTATTAGCCAGGTTCTTGTTCTAGAGCGCGGCTCATTGTTATTACATGCATTGTATTAAACAGAAAAAAATAAACAGGCGGTCACCTCCGTTTCACCCTTCATATTCGCATCTCCGCCCTACTAGACTTTTCTCGAGACTTGAGAAAAAGCATTCTAAGTAAAACAAGATTGGTTCCATGCTTGAGAAGACTTTATGGCATTAGTTCTCACTTTATGGCTGCTGGAAAAATATGCATTGCCAAGAGGACACTTCTTTCTTCTCCTCCTCCATCAATTACTCCCAGAAAACATTTTACCTAGAAATTGTTCATTATAGGTAAAATCATCAGTTATCATGTTAAGAGTTTTTAAATCTTAGAACACAAAGGTAGATTATCTGATTGATCAAACTTTTTGATTACTAGCTCCTCCTAGATTTACTGATTACTAGTTCCTCCTGGATTTTCTAATATTTTCCTCCCCCCCCTTTCTACTCTCAAAACTTAAAAAACAGTTATTTAAAAAAAAATAGCTAAATATTTTTTAAAAAATAAATTAAGAAATATTTTCCATTAAGGTATGTGTGAATCACGCAATCTTGTGATTTGAGGAGTAATTTAAAAAAAATATATAAAAATATATATATATTAAATAAATATATATTAAATATTAAAAACAGCTCAACCTATAAAACATAAAAGACAATAGAAGGCAGTGATCTGGTCAAGTATCGGAAAGCAAGGACAGAGTTGCTAAAGCTGTCCGATTCTTTTGGTTCCTTAACCTACCCCATGCAATTTCCTGTTTATGGGTGGGGGCTGGTAAAAAAAAAAAAAGAAGAAAAAACGGGAAGAAGCTTTGTGTGCGGAGTCTGCAAAGTCTGAGCCATAAAAGGAGAATCAGCAATGAAGCCTTCAGAGGTAAAAGGGAGAGGCCAGCCTACAGATGGGTCCCCAGTGCTCCGTTTTATAGATTGTCACGCCTATTTCATTTAAAAGGAGAAGCACACATTTTTTATCCTGTCCTGCGTGAAATAGTGCTTTAGAGTAGAAAGATGCAATGGTATAGGTGACCAATGCAGGTTGATGTCACATTCCAGGTATTTGTGAGGGCCATTAAAAACGTGACACCCACCAAGTGCAAATATTTGCAGTGACCAAGGGATCGGGACCTGGATGAATGCGGATTCTCCATCAGTCGGAGGGAGCCGCGGACAGGCTGATCAATATCTGATTTTCTTGTTGCCTGTCATTAGTCATTGAGACCCGAGGTGCTCGGTAAGAGCTGAATTTGCTCCAGCAGAATAAAAAAAAAACAGCCCAAAAACGAAACAATGTAAAATCTATCGCCTGCCACGATTTCTCGAGGTCTATGATATTTAACAGCTAGGTTAAGGCGTAGATATAAGCATTATTTAATGTAATGAATAGTCTAACATTTTCCAAGTGAAAAGGGCCTCTTAGTCTCGCTTTATATGGCAGTGTGTTCCATAGTTATGTTTGGGAAAAAAAACTAAAATGTACTCCAAGTGAAGTATTAGATGTTTAACTGTGCAAACAAATGCTAACATTCCAGCTGTCCGGGGAATGACAATTCTTGCTTTGCTGGCTGCTGGAGATATGGGAAAAAAAACCTTTGCTGACTCCACATGGCGATAATGCGGAACAGCACTGAGTCTGGACTCTTAAATAAAAAACATTTGGCCAATCAGAAAGGTCCTGTTACTGTCTGCGAACATTAAACACCAATCAGCTTCTTACACACAAATTTTGAAAGTGACGATCAAAAATTTTCATGCATTAGGCTGACGTCTTCGCCGTGGGTGAAATTTAAACTTCATGTCAGCTGCTGGCCTGTGAATGATGCTTACACAAGGAATAAATTGTGGTCCTTTAAACTTCTCGAAAGATATTTTTTTCACCAGAGAGTAAGGACGCATTTTAAAGCACAATTTAGACAGGATCATTCCTCTACAGGGTATCATGCCTTGTATCATTCATCATGTAGGCTTAAAAGTCAATTCCTAAGACCAGCCAGCGCTTCAACATATTAGGGAGGCATTTGGTTCCCACCAGCAGTTCCTTGAATGAGTTTGTAAGCCATTTTTGAGTGGTTTATATACAAACTTGGTTAGTTGAGAATCAGGCCCATAATGCAGCTTTCCCAACATTGGGTTATGCATCATGGTAAAGGATCGCCACCTGCTGGCCACGAGAGCTAACAGCAATGCTCTGCTTAAACTGCACATATTCTCTTCAAGATGTTTCTTTACGCGTTCAGCACATCTGCGCCACTCTAAAGGACGATGCAAGCCACAAGATTCCACTAGAAGAGACAAGTCGGAAAGAGTGGAGATTAACCATTCTGTTGCCTGTGAATAGGCCAGATAGTAGCCGCTACCTGTATGATTAGCACCTTGCAGGAAGCTTGGGAGCCCTGTGGATTATTCTGCACCGCCATGTGGCTTTCCTCTCTTCTGAAGCCGGTAATCTCTGCTTGTGCTGTCGTCTGTGATAATCGAAGCTGTCACAGAACAAAAGAGCTTCCTTTCCTTCGGGGAGTATTGCCCGCCTTGTAAGCTCTGAATGCTACAAGCCACTCTTATTTATCTTTAAGGGAGTGGGCAATAGTGTTTGGGAAATCTTGGCCAACATGGTATCTTGGACAACTGCTGCCCTCTGGTGGCTGTTCACAGTTCTGCAAACTTTACTTTCTGCTAAGCCATATCCCTCGTTAATCTGATAAAAGTTTTTCTTCTGCAGTTAAGAGTCAGGCAGTTGTAACATACCTCCCGATATTGCTTTGCAATATACACTGAAATAAAATATAGTTCACTTCATTTCAGTATCTATGGAATTCTGCGTTACGTATTTGTTGCACAAACCAAATCTGGAATTGTCTTTATATGTAGGACAACAATATTGGGCTAGTGATTTTACAGCCTTGCAACGTAAAGCTACAGTAAAATAAACCCAAGCCCATAAAGAAGTGACAAAGCTCAGATCTTTTCCAAGTCACCATAAAAACATTGTGCTCACACTTTTCAGGCTGCTGATGAGGATCAAAGTTGGTTAGATGCTTGTTAAAATAGATGCCAAGCACAATTCTTTGCAAATACGGCCAGACCATTAACAATGAAGTACTGCTTTAAACTTGGCTAAGGGACGATGCAGGGACAGCGTTCTACTTCTCTAGATTCTAGAATAGGCTTTTTCTTAGGTGGCTCGGTCTAGAAGAAGTGTGAATGAGGCTTTATGGTCTACTCGCTGGCTCAGTAGAGGTTAAACCCAGTGTGTTTTGTATTAGTGGTGTGTGTTTGTATCTCTCTTCTGGCTGAAATCCAATTAGGTTATCCCTGCAGGGCGGCTGCACAAGACCCAAATCTGTCAGCTCGGAGAGGCCAATTGGACCATGTAACCCAAGAGAGCGGCCTCTATGGGGCATGTAGGCAACAGAGTGTCAAATGCTAACCGACAGAACGGCATCCTCCTCCCAAAACCACAATACTCAGCGGGATCCAGAGCAACTCCATATTCCCACTTGCCTTCTGAATACAATTCCATTCTGCACATCGCTTTCTGAATATGATTCTTCAATTCAATCTACCTCTCCCTGCTGAGTAACAACAAATACCTGGGGCTGCTCTTAACGCGGTTATACTCTGCTCCAAAAACCCACCGGCGCCTCCTTTTAATAAGACTCTGTTTTTTTTCTAATGCTCACCACTCTCATTGTCTATTCCAAAAGACATCTGCTCCAGTAAGTTCCTTTTTTCGGTGGCCGTTGCGAGATGCAAAACCCCTTAATGAGCCAATGTGAGAGCCCTCCAAAGCCAAACAAATTTATGATTTTCTAGTACTTTTAAATTCATGGGATCCAGGCACATTAAAGCTCCCTAAATGCACATCTTTTCCTCTGCTCGGAAATGTTTTTTTTTAAAAAAAAAACTGCGTTAAAAACAATATGTTAGAATGACTGTCCAATAAAAACAAGTCATTAGATGTAAGTGTAGTCTGGTCTAATAAAATGAAAGTATACCATAACACAGCGTAGTCTTCCAATTACTTTCTGCATCCAAAATCCATTTCCAACCTACGCTACGGGCATATTCACTAAAACTAAGTATACAGGAGATGGGAATGTTTCAACTAAACAAGTTCACTGTGCTGCGTTGGATGAACAAGGACAATGCATAATTTACAGTTTAAATGTATAGTTAAATCACCAAGATGACATCCTACGTCGTATAAGAATTTTGCCAGGACTGGCCTTTAATAATGCATGGCGGAGCTTGTGAGTTGAAATGTCCCAACTGCAAATGAATACACGTTAATAGAGTCTCTCCAATTAACCTACGATAAAATATTTTACCTTTTCTATCGCTGTGCAGAGTGGCACATATCTTACCGAAATCCTCACTATATACCCTTATATACCCCCCCGACAACACTCATCGCAGCACCCAAGCTGTTACTAAGGTCCCATGGGGTATTCTTCTCTGCTCAGAACAATGTAACTAAACATTAAACAATACAAAGCAATGTAGTAGAATTCTAAGACCTTTTCTAAAGTGTAGATGTTACACGATGTAGCAAGAAGGGCTTTTTTCCTTAACATTGGCCTCTGTTCATTTCTATGTACTTATAAACCCTGTTGTGAAGTGCTTTGGAATCTGCTACAAAGGCAAAATATAATAACAAAGTGCACTGGAGGTAAGCGTATAATACAGATATCTGTCGACACACTATAAAGCCGCTCAGACGCTTTAGAATTTCATTAGCCTCCACCCCGCACACCTGTATAAGGGAACAAAGAATAAACTTTTCACTCCAACTGTCTGGACAATTTTGTTTGTCAAGTTTTGTAGGAGTCTGAAGTATAAATCAAGGTACTTGGTTGTTTGTTATACAATCTAAAGAAGCAACACAATGCAGACATCCATACACTTTGTATTGCATTTGTATCATTAAGCCGCAACGCGAGTGGATGGGCGCAGTCAGGAAAGGGGAACTTGTATTCCCAGCTTTTAGTATAACTTGAGTCGTTCATCAAAACCGATGTCTTGATTTTCTATCAGATATTTCGTGTAAATGCTAGCAGCTTAACCTACGATAAACGGGGAGGGATAACCATGCCGATCCGGAGAAGAGAATGTTAAAGACGCGGCAAAATCTAAACAAAATCCACCCATTCTGCTTTCTAATATCTTAAGTAAAAAAAATACGTATGAGGCAAACTTTTATGCAATTGAAAACACATATGGTAGATTTCTACCATATATGACATATTTCTAACATATATGACATATACATCATTACATATGTTTATTGTGTGTACTTAAATGTTAAATGTATCTTTTATATGTATAAATGTCTTATCTTCACAGACAAATCCCCTTTAACCCCAAAAAGGCTCTTTTGTAAAAGACGTTTCCATGCTCTATACAGGGAGGTTCACGGCTTACTAGGCATGGGGGAAAACTCTCTTCCCCAGTCCTTAGCAGCGTATCATTATTATTTATTTATGTATTAGTTTGGTATTTGTGTATTATCGTTACCCTCCCAACCACTTAACGTTAGCACAATGTACTCTTGCCCCACAAGACCCCAACCATGAATCCCCCCTCCACGTACTCCTATATTAATCCACAGTGTGAGAGGACAAGGCGCTGATGCTGAACAGATTGCGGTGGGTCACGAATCCCATCATGTTCAACCAGACAACTGCATCTTTACTAAGAAAAGAAACAGCTCTTCTGCCTTCCAAACTTAAATTACCATTATTAATATATGATCGGAAGAAAATGGTTCTGCATTAATAAAGTATTCCCCTTTCTATGAATCCAAACTTGAGTATAATCATTAATGTCAATGGAAAGCACTTACTAAGAGTCAAAAATGCAATCGCTGGCAAGTAATAATTTGGAAACGATGAGTTTTCCAGGTGCTCAGGCTTATTATATTGAAACGTGTTAGCCGCCAAAGCGCAAAGATGCAACTGCAACAACTAAACAAATAAAACAAGTAACTGAGGCTCAACGAAGCCGTGGCTTTAAAGGCAAATGAAAATGAAGCTCAGAACAGTGCTGATCCAGATGACCAGACTAGTGGACTTTTCCAGCCCTGACCACATACACACTCACACTCACACATTATATAGTCACTTAAAATCTTTCTTTCTTTCTTTCGATAGGAGAGGTAATATTTGGTCACACTATGTTTGAGGGTGACAGTTTGTAGATGGAGTGCGTTAGATAAAATCGTTGGTGGTATAGTGGTGAGCATAGCTGCCTTCCAAGCAGACCAGTCGATGCTGTATCACTTGTTAATAAATTCTCTAGATCGAGAGCTCTTTTATAGCAGAGCCCTCCTCACCTGTTGTTTCTGTAAGTCAAATTGTTACGTTACATCCTAGTTGCCGTCTTTCAGAGAAAATATATGATGGCGTTATGATGATGGCGTTATATAAAACAATAAATAATAATAATAATTAAAGTATAAGAGCAAAGCTATCCTGAACATAAGACAAGATCAAGAATCAAGTAATGTTTTACGGTTTTAGAAGGGTTGAACTTGATGGACTTAGGTCTTTCTTCAACCTTATGTACTATGTAACTATGTAACAACAGGAAAACATGGCCACATTCAAAGGCATGAAGGGTTCTTATATGCAATTAATCTTCTGACAGCAAGAATAAGCTCTTGAGCATTGCAGTTAGTAACATCGTGAAGGGCAATTATAACCCCCTTCCTTACTTAGTGAGCCTGCATTGAATGACATGTCCTATCAACATTTAGGAACAATAATATTCCGCTTCCTGTTTTCTGAGGATATCCGTGTTCAGCAGCAGTCGCAGCGTCCGTCGAAAAAAAAACATCCTAGGATTTTACTGCTTTACCAACCGGCACTCAGCGCGTTTGGTGTGACCGCATTTTGTTTGCCGGCGAGACAGGAATAGAGAGCTTTGCCCGGACCTAATGGCTGATTGGGTTATCTAAAGCTCTACTGTGCTACTGTTTCAATAATTGATAAGCCGTCGGTACATTTGTGAAGCTGCCTGCAAGCTACCAGTCCATTAGTTTAAATCCATAACTGCAGACACTAACCACAGAACAAAAGGGTCTACAGCTCCTACATTAACACTGTCACCCGGTGAGCTTCAACCATTAGGCTGCTGGCTTTGGCCTCTCATGTACACTCCGGGGAGAAAATACTTTGTACAGATCCACAGAGTACAGCCAGCCTGTTGCTGTTAGAAGTAAAGCAAATTAGGGCTTTATTCAACCTACTGGGCATAATGACAATTTACATCAGTACTGTTTATGGTCAGGAACAATAGGGGTTATGCTTAAAGTGCAAAAGGGAGCAATCAATGGGAATGTTCCATCAGTCGCTATGGTGACTGCACTCCTCGGCAGTAGAACCCCTCCTCACCTACGATTCTAGCTAACGCAGGGGGTGAGGGCAGGAAAAAAAATCCAAGAGCAAGGGAACTATGCTTCCTGAAAGCCTCTATAGAAATGTAACGGACGTACCTATTTCCTCGTTTGTGTTTGGCTCCTAAATACATCTTCGTGGCTCCTAACCTCTGCACACATTTCACAAGCCCTGGTGGGAAGACATATAAAAGTGTTTTACAGTAATGTAAATACGGCAGACGTTAAATATCGATACAATAATTAGATTGGGGGAGAACAGCCTGGCAATCACTTAAGAAACCAGTTATATTACCTATTGCCAAGAGGTTACGTTTTGATTTGCTAGAATTCGACCCCAAAACCAGTCAGACACTTATTAAAAATATCCTCATTTGGGGCAAGCCCAGCCCTTGCATTTAGGTACCCAGGGGGCACAGACGTGGGTGAGCCGGGCCAATGGTGATGCATAAAACATAAACTCCGTGGCCATTATGAATTAAACTCCATGAACATTAGTTCTTCATTTGCATATCCAGATTTCACATGTGAAGTATAACTGTGTTAATGGCTTATCGTGAAGAGCGAGCTCTTAAGCTTTGGAATCCCTTAATGTCTAGAAACACCCAGCAGGACACTTCTCCTAAGGCAGTCTGCCATAAAATAAAATCCAACAGCGAATATATAAATAATATATAAATAATGTTTTTCGTGCTGAGGCCATCCAACTGTAAACGCTACATTCGTATATCCCTTTCCACACCCTGTATGCCATGCAGGAGATGCGTTCAGCACGTGATATACTTACCTCCAGTCAGCTCCAAACGCTTTGAGAATGGGGTCTAATGTGATCCCACGAGAAAAGCTCTTCACGCAGCCAATCAGTGATGTAGAGAGAGAGACAAAGGGCTGGGAACTGCAGCTTCTCCCTAAGGTAAGCTTAGGTGTCACTGTTTATACTGCTGGATGATATCCGGCATGAAACAATCAAATACCTTTGATTGTAAAAGTTCCTTACATTACACCCAAGCCTCTGAACCTCTAGAAAATGACTTCTTGTCCTTTGTTAAATCCCATTATGTATTTAAATCCCATCACCTCTATCTCTTCTCTCCTCCAAGTTACGCAATATTGAGATCCCTTATTGTTTGCTATTAGTTTTAAACTGCAAACCATTCACCATTTTGGTCGCCCTCTTCTAAACCCTCTCCAGAATATCAATATCCTTCTGGAGGGGGGGTCTTCAGAACTGTCCACAACACACAAGGTCTAATAAGAGGCTTCTAAAAGCCATCTGTTTACTAGATTAGGGCTTGAAGATGAATTTAATATAGTATAGAAACAACATGTTTTATGTTAAAAACAACAGATTCGTTTCAGAGATATTAGATGCTCGATAATCATCATGATGCTGACAGCCAAAAGTCATTTGCTTTCTTGATAAACATGAATTTTAACTAATAATCATTTGGTAAAAACATGAACATAAAATGATGTATGCCTGCCATCGCTTTTTATAGCTGAGGTGTCGTGTAAGCAGCAGAATACGCTCTAAAACGTGTCATTTTTAAAACCAAAGAAGACAATTCATCCAGAACTACGGGTTTGACGCTCTTATCTTGATGGTTTTACATATAAGTAAGGTGTAAGTACTGATTCTTATTACTTGGAATTACATTGTTTTATTTGAAATTAAAGAGACATTCTATTAGCCAAGTTTGCAAAAAAAATATTGCATTTTAAAACAAATGAGAAGTAAAAAGGTGCTTTGAAAGAGATTTGTTTGGAAAACATAACTGTATTATGGGAAGTGCGGAAAGAAAAACCACTAAGCGAAACAATCTCCAACCAGGAGAAGTCATCTGTGGACGCAGATCTCTTTGGGCTAAATGGTGCATTATGGATCGGGGCATTGCCTCGCCACCGAAAAATTCTATAATCAATGAGCTCTGGATTGCATGGAGAACAGCACTTGTGGCATTCTCTGTCAGTGGGGCTACACCCAAGATATATTTTGTCCTAGAGGTTTACATTATCAGGTGACCTCTTTCACAAGGTTTTTAATTGTCCGACAGATCATGGGTAGCAACAAAAGTATCATATGTGTAAGATATCCTAGTATTCACCCCACCAACATATCCCCAATTCATTATAGAATACTATCGGCTGGTATAATGTAATCAGGTTATTAGCAAACTACCCAGATGCACGTCAGTTTTATGAATCTTACTCTCTCTCTCTCTCTCATATAATATAATAATAAAAATACAGAACTATTTTGATTTATTTTATGAAACATTGGTACGATATGCAGACGTCTCAATGTTATAACGTTAAAGCATTTAAAAGACAATATCATTCTGTGCTTTTTAATTCCCAGAGATTCTCGTAGAAATTAAGCCACCATCTTTTTCAGCAAACACTTACACTTCACGTCCTGTGCTCGCTAATAAGGTTGACTGGATGCACCAAATGCTTACAGGAGACTAGATGTGCTACGGCCATCGAGTATTCCTGCTAATTGGAGCACACAGTAACTTCGTATTCCATAATGGATATTGTCAAAGTAGACTTTCTGACACAACACAGCAAAACCAGATTTCTGTGTTTTGTTTAAGAAATAAAAGGCTGTAATTCCTTAAAAAAAAAGCGGCTTGGCCCCCTGCAAGTTCGTTATTGATGTAATAAGGGCCTCAATTATACATAACATATCCATTCCACAAGCCAGTAGTTAAAAAATGATTATGTAATGTGGGTGATATTGGATGACACTAATAAGTGTCTTCCATGCACCTCAAGCTTGTTCTTCTGTAGCTATGAGTGTTGCATTTTGTATTTAAACGAGATATACTCCATCTAGAATGGCATCTAGATAGCACAGGTAACTTTTCTGCGGCTGCTCTCTACGGGGGCCGTGCATTTCCATGGGCAGTACAGGCTATCGTGCTGTAGTACCCAACACACCTCACCTTTCAATGTGAAAGTAAGAATAATAATTTAGGGTTTGGGGTATAAAATCTTCTAAATTAACCAGTCAAGACAGTAGCGGGTCAGGTTTATTGAGACAAAAAAATTGAAAACAAAAATAAAGTGTTCTCAAGGGCAACTTATCATCTAAATAGGCACCTGACAAATCCAAACTGTTTATTCCAGATGATTTACTAAATAAAATGTAGCAAAACGTGCAGGCAATTTTCCATGTGCTCATTACCTGTTTCTACCACTAGATGGCAGGCTCACTTTAGCTTTTGCATGCGTTTTGATGTCTAGCCTCATCCAAGCTTTTGGTCCTGACATATCTCCAGAAAGAAAAGTGTTCGCTCCTCCGAGGAACAGACAGCATCACTCAAGCTTGAGTTAGATGAAAGGGAGCCCCGGATCACGCAACGCTCTGTAGGTGTCCAGAAGTCTGTGCAGAATCATGTCTATGTTAAGTTCCTTCTGCACACAGAGTCTGTCCCGCAATGCTTGTACCTCTTTTAACAATGGCTAGAGAGAGATAATTAAGATGTGTCAATGACCCCATGCAAATTACGGTCCCTTTAAACATCACTAGTCATACTAAGATTCCCCCGTACAAAACCAGTGACTTTTCAACCAACTACATTTAAAAAAAGAAGTGGAAGAATAATAAGGATGTGATAACATGTAACTAGAGAAAGAGAGACATCCAATTAAAATATAGTTTATCTGCTTTCTTTTAGTTACTGTTGGCCCAAGACATTTTTTTGAACATTTAATTTGGGTAAACTACTAATATTTGCTTGTCCTATTATTAGTACTAATGTATGAACAACTTTTAATATGAATATTATTACTTTGAATACCTGCAACATATTTTTGGTCGTGATTATGGCCATTGCATCTAAGAGGTTCATTTGTTATGTTTTTCGTATATATAAAACCTAGTGTGAGACAGAAATGTTACAATGTCTTCAAATAAATAGTGTAAGCAGATGTGTGGCACCCAAATGTTACTATTAACTTTCATTATCGTCGTGCAGCAATAAGATGTCAACCCACCCTGAACTTATACGAGCACTACAGCAAGATAAACAGTATAAATGTTACTGAAACAACAGAACTGGCCTGGCACTTACCTTTCGGGCAATAAATTGTTGGATGTTTCTGAAAGTTCAGTTCAGCGGAACGTTGCCATCATTCCTTTATGTTCAGGACAAGATCTGGAGTAAAGAGAAAATTCAAGAAAAGACAAACTTCGTTGAACAGTAGTTTGTGTAGTATATATGTATATATAATATATGTTGATATATATATATAATATATGTATAATATAGTATATATATATATATAGTTTAAAAAAAGTTGCTGTAGTTTAGTACAAACAAGCAAGAGCAATAAATCACCCAGATTTTAACCGCAGGATGATTAATCTGAAGCCAATTATGATGTCACATAAATGGTGACAGTAAAAATATTTTTACATAACCAAACAGTTATTGGCAGGCAACATGGAAGAAATTGAAAAGCTCCTATTTCTTCCACAACCTGTACCTTGAGGCGTCTGATCACTGCCATGTGCAAACAAGCTAAGGCATCCAGGTGAGGGCTTGTGATTTCGATCTCAATGGCAGGAATGGTTTCTGGAAGATCTCCCACAGACACCTGAAAAAGAGAAAAAGGCCTGTGAATTCCCACGCAGTTTGTGAGCCTTTTGTGTGCATTGCGTTGCATACATTGGTGGGATGTTCATGCATAAACAAAGATCTTACTTATATTAAATTACCTTTCTAACACGTAAACCAAGAGCTCTTCCGTCTGGGGTAACACCCTGCACTTCCTCCTGATTCTCTGTACCTGTCCACCGTTCCGGGAATAGCCAGCGGAGCACAGCACAGCAGACAGAGACTCCTGTCAGATACATATGGAGCGAATTTATAAACATGAGAAATGAAGGAGTCCATCGCTGACTCTGAGTGTTCGTGATTCATCTGAGAAGAACAGACATTTACCTGACTTTTCATTCTGTAAGGCCTGGCTTATCAGAAGGGATGATACTCGCACTGTGGCTTTTAATTGTGCTGCATAATTAACTCTCAGGCTGCAAATATCCTCCGGTAGATGGTTCCATTTCTTGATAGCACCTTTACCTCTTGGAGATGAGAGCAAAAAGGACTCCACGGGATCCCATGATAACACCTGGGGAGCGGCTGGAGTGAAAGGAAGGCCAGCCTTGGGGTTTACCTGAACGCAGTGCAGAAAGTCAATAATAAGTTCTTGCAGAGGTAAGCAAATTCCCTGTTTGTGGGGGACAAATGGGTCTGCGTTGTTATCAGAGTTTCCGAGGCCTGTTGTAATATTCCTAAAACTGTAAAACAATGTGCATGAGGCTTTTATCGGGAACTGAAGCTTTTCACAGCTGTCTGTGGATAGAGGGAAGCACAGTTCTGTTGTCTCTCCTGGAGGAAGTCTTCTTATAGGGAAGGAATATGAAATATTAGAGTCAGAGCCCTCGGAACGTAAGTAAACACACAGGATCCATCCTCTGTCCAGGACACAGTCTGAGTTGTTTTTCAAGATACAAGATGCCAAAAAACATTTCTGTTGCAAGATGCTGGTCTGCGACACCTTAATCTCACAGTGGACAGGTGGCTCTGCCAGGTGACTCGACAACACCACACGGCTCAGCGTCATCACTTGGTTAAGAGTCAATAGCGAGGTGGTCTTCTGATCAAGGACAGTCCTTAGCTTAGAAACCCTGAGGAGGAAAAACAACATTTACATATTTATTATATATATATATATATATTTATGTATATTACATCTGCTTTATTAGGGCAAGCGAATCAAGAAATTATAATGTAATATAATGGAGAAAATAAAAAATAAAATAAAAATCACAGTACCCACCTAAATTATCTCTTTCTTATGGTGACCATTTGAACAGGCAGTGTAGAGTGTGCAACCATTATTTTAAGTTATGCCATTATAATTGTAGAAACATTACCAAAATAAGATTCTAACCCTAAAATATTTGTCTTGTGCTTTATGGTGAAGGCAAAATACTAATTTAACAATACCATGAACACAAATTTGTCTTATTTTCTGATTGTTAATTTTGGATACAGAAGAGGATCCTGCTCTTGTGAGCTTACAATCTATCACAGCACCAATGGCTTGCTCACCTGTCTGATATTGTGCCAATCCCAGACAACAAAGTTTTGATCCTTTTGCCCATATTGGTACACAAAACTCCAACTTGTGCCCCTTTTTCTCTCTGATACAGTTTACAAAGCATGAGTCGTCCTCTGTTAGAAAGGGCCAGAAGTTCGATATCACCTGCAATTTAACATAAACACTGATGGTATAGGACTTGAAGACTTAAAGTATAAAATACAATATATAATATATAATTTATTTCACAGTGCAGGGTAAGCACCAATGTCTAGTCTATCAGTAGGTGGCAATGCCGACTGCCATAATTAAGATTATCACCAAGTGTCTTACAAACATATAAAAGAAAAGGGTCAAGTAGAGGGAAGAGAAGTTGGAAATGAAGAAAGAAGGAAAGAGAATGAAAAGGAAGTTAGACAAAAATATACAGACATATTAATACATTCACTATTTGTTTGCGGAACACAAAAGTACATGTATGGTGCATGTAGACTACACTGTTCAAAGAACATATCATGCCAGTATGCTCAGCTCACCTTGTGTGGTGCAGGAAACCAGTGATACTGCCACCACCAGAGTGATATTGTGACTTGTAGAAGGCAGTATGGGATTTTGTGGAGTCCTTGAGGCAACTTCTTTCTGTGCTGGAGGGACAGCGACAGACAGGAGGTCAGTGCAGGTGCTGTAATAAATACAGGAGCTGGCAGAAACAGCACACGACACAGGGGCCTGCAGATGATATTCTCTGAACTCGTAGGCAGAACCTTGTGTATTGGCCAAATGCGTTATGGTCACTAAGAGTCCTCCTCGTCCGATAAACAGTATGCAGTCAGAGGCCAAGCGTTCAGCACTCTCAACCGAATGAGCAGTATCGCTGGATGGAAATTCTGCTTTTGTTGCTCCAATGAAAACTACAGGCTGCTCGAGATGATACAGGACTTTTACGGGTACTAGAGGTTGTTCCTGATTTCCAGGTCTGGAAAATCCAGCAGCATTTAAAGGAAGGCATGCAACTTGGCCGTCGGGAAAACCACAGAAAATAATAGGGGAACTAAGCAGCGTGCAGTCAATGCCAAACAAGCTGGTGAATAGGGAAGCTTCTAATGCTAGGTGACACGGATCACAACTCGGTTCCTTCTCTTTCCATAGACAAACACAACATAGCACTGGCTGTAAAAAAGCATGTTCCATTCCCTTAATGTCTCCCGCTGAAGGTCTGAATGATAATTCGATTTCTCGCAGTGGAGCCATTGTAGGGGGCTTGCCATTCATGGGCCTCAATTTGATACCCCATTTGTCTGGATACTTAGATACCGTAACTAAAACATCATGGGCCACAGCAATGGTGCAAACGGAGGGGTCGTACAAACAGCAAGATTCTGGTCCAACAGAGACGACATTCATCCTGCCTGCACTTGAAGAGGAGCCTGGTTCCTTCAAACACCTTAGTGCAAAACAAGATTGATGTTACTTAATACCAGTTTAATATTTTTTTTATCCTTCATATTCATTATCGTAATAGACCATTCTCTTAATATATGCTGACTATTCTAAAATTGTTTTTAAAAAGGGTAAAGAAGGATGAATGGGGTGTTTGAGAGTTTAACTAATGTCATTTAAACCTTAATACAAAAAAACATGGGATCCTCACCTTCCTTGTTTATCCAGTTCCAGCAGATATATTCCATTCTTGGCACATAGGACATAGAGCTGTTGTGTCGATGAGACCAATTCAACTTGACAGACTTTGGCAGGAAACAAAAAAGCAGCCTGAAAATAGAAATAAGTAATTTGTATCATCTTTCCGTGTTTATCTTCAACAGAAGCTGCAACACAGATTCCTAATAATAATATTCATTTCAATTTACGAATTACAATTTTGGAATGTTATAAAGTAATTACTGGATATTTAAGAATGTATAATGTTTTCATTACAAGTATATTACTAAAGAACTATTCAAATTATTTTATAGATGGCTGCAACAGTTCAGGGCTACACTGAAGATGTGGAGACCAGGTTGGCTTCTTTAAATTTATCTGCTGGGAATTTATGGTTATAAAACCTTTACGGTTAGAAATTTAATTGAGGTTGACCTGAAACCGCTGTTCTTCGCTTGAATTTTCCTTCTCCGGGTACTTCTTATGGTTTTGGCGTTTACCAATCCAATCAAGTAGGCAGGAGATAGAACCACAAATTGAGTTTCAGTCTCAAATGGAGAGACTTGGACAATATGGGTACCTATGGGTGGAAAGTGTTATGTGATATAAGAGTAGTAAGAGAATGAACATGTCTCACCACTGTACGTTTCTTCTTTGCATCGTATCTGTAGACAAACTTGGAGCCAGTGGTCACGTAGAAGGTTTGTCTCCCAGAGATCACCTGTGCTTTACTCGTGGACAGATCTGCAGCTGGACAGTGGAACCCAGCAAGGTACTGGACCGAAGACATTGCAAAGGCTGCCAGGTGTCAATTCTGTATGAATCTCTGCAAAAAAAAGAAGTGGAACTCTGTCACGAACAGCATTCAACAACCTTCAATCCACCAATAATCACGGAGAGGCATATGGCTCCTGAATCAGGGTCCGATTAAGGTAGTCACAGCAGGAAAATAGGCAGATTAGATGGGGCCATAGGGTCACCTAACGGGTCTCCTCTGTGTATCCTGTGATTTATAAATCTCTCAGGTCTGACAAAAATAAATGCTAGCTGAGTCATGGAGTTGTAGTTTTAGTAAGTTATGCTGATAAATCTGTGCGATTACCCTGCATGTGGACAGTTCTCGGAGGTGTCCACAGAAAAAGATAGGCAATTTAAAGCCAAAATATGGAAACTATATTTAGGGCACTATTTAATTTCAGAAAACAATGCACAGCCGTACATACTGTATATTAGTAATGTCTGCTAGATTAAGCACCAAGGGTGACGGGTCCTGATCTCACAGGACACAGGGGTCCCCAACCACCGGGCCTCGGACTGGTACTGGATTGTGGGCAGGTGTTTATCTTTCTTTTTTAATTTAGCCCTGCTGCGGGCAAACAGCAGGGTGAGGATCCAGATCGCCCGCAGCGCTGCAGGGGACCTAGATGCTCCTCTACGGCAGCCATGGACATCTGTGCGATGCAGACAACCTCGCTGCGGCCGGCACTTCCGCTGGGGCTTCTATGAAGGAGCACCGGCGTTATATGAGCTTCCGGTGCTCCACCATAGAAGCCTCGGCAGCGTATAGCACAGACTTCCCCTGGCCGCCAGACATGAGGATGCCCCAGCAGGGGACCTGTATCCTCCTCTCTGGCAGCCGGGGAAGATCTGCGCGATGCGCGTAGACAACCTCTGCTGCCGGGGCTTCTATGACGGAGCACCGGCATAGAAGCTCGGGCGGATGTGACGGTGTAGAATAGGACGGTGTCTGCGTGATTCTGAGTATCTGTCCCTTCACCTGAGATTGGGGCAAAAACCCAAAGTACTTCCCAAGTATAGTAAAGACCCCCCCACACCCCTTAATGCAAAAGTGCCCCCTTTGGTCATTTAACCCCTTGGAGTGCATATACTATTGTAAAAGTATGTTTCCTCTACTATTCCCACTGTGCAGTTATGCTGTGGACTTCCGGAACCAAACTGCTGAGCGTCATGGTAGTTGTAGTCCACAGCTAGTAGAGGTACCACAGGTTGCTCTCGCATGCTGTTACTTCTACCGCTGTCAGCGTAACACACACTTTATTCAGTAGTGAAAAGCCGCTGTACTCCGCCACTGCACATGCCAGCGCCCTTATAACAAGGGAATTAGCCAATAATATTAACCCTTTAAGGAAAAGTTCGGTGTAAAATGCCCCTTTCCCGCTCTCCCAGGCCCCGTTACCATGGCAGCTTCTGCTAACTCCTCGCGCCGCTAAGCACCAGCAGAAGCCAGGGACCACGTGAGGTACGCGGCCCAATCGTGTAGCGCACACGATTCTCGCCGTCCATTGGCTTCTCAGAGCTGCTCAACCCGGAAGTTGGGAGCCTATGGCTGGCACATGTCACTAAAGTAGTGCTCTGACGTTCGTGTGTTGTGGTTCTTCTGTTAGTTGTCCTCAATATTTGTGAAAGTGACGGGAGGATCAAGCTGGATCTGAGCCTAATTATATATTTACACTGTATTAAGGTGTTAATAACAAAAAAAGAATGCATTGCACAAATATACTTTTATTTATAATGCAGTGAACACATAATCATAGTCACTATTGTCAGATATGGCTTGTGTTATGTATGGACAGTGTAATCAGAAAGAATACTACAATAATATGAACTTATATAAAACATGGCTTATTAGTTATAGATTTATAAAGCACCTTTATACTCCACAGCGTTGTACATATGGTAATATAAAACTTATATAGCAGAGCTTGTACGTCAGATCTATGTAAGCAGTATGGACTATAGTTAGAAAGAGCAAAATGATACATTTGTTTGCTCAGAATTGCTTTATTTATGATATCAACGACCTTAACCCAAAAGAAATTAGAAGGTGAGAACACAGAAATATAAGATCGTGGGAAACATGTCAACTGTGGGAATGGTTATGTGATGCAGCCACTTCTTTTTCCATTAAAGTGTTAAATCAGCTTAAATCATAAACCAATATTGTTTCTGGTTGCTAAGCAAGGCTTAGAAAACACACAAATCCAGTGAAAATGAGGTTTTGAAACTACCGTATATTGTTGAGTCACGATGAATATCATGTTGGCCGTTGTATACACTGTGTTATGTTGTATACACTGTGTTATGGTACTACACTATATGGACAAAAGTTTTGGGACATCTGACCATTACACCAACAGGGACCTTTATGATATCACATTCTAAATACATAGACATTAATATGTAGTTGGTCCCCCATTTGCAGCTATAACAGCTTCCACTCTTCTTGGAAGGCTGTCCGCAAGATTCTGGAGTGTTTTGCCCATTCATCCAGTAGAGCATTTGTGAGGTCAGACACTGATGTTGGACAAGACGATCGGCTCACATTCTTTGTTCCAGTTCTTCACAAAGGGGTTGAGGTCATATTTAGAATGTCATAAATCTCCTTGTTGGTGTAATGGTCGGTTATCCCAATACTTTTGTCCATATAGGGCATTTTAAGCTGCTTTTTGTCATATGAACAATATATTTCATCATCTTGCCAATGCTTACTGGTCAAAATCAAACTGAAGTCCATGAGTCCATGAGAAAAGCTTTACTATTAAGGCATAGTTCGGAAAATGCTACTGAGAGGTGGATTGCTTTCGATGCAGTATAAAGGATTCCTCCTTTTCTACTAAGGGTTGGCTGCTACCCTGGTCCTCTTAACCTTTCTTGTCTGACCTCTATTCGTTGCACTTCCTAGGATCCCAGGTTTTAGAATAAGTGTTGGGACATTTGAGGACTCTTGTGGTGGTGGTGCAGGTGATTTCGGTGGTGCAGGTGGTTTCGGTGGTGCAACTTGTCGAGTATTCATGTCTTCCATAAAAGCTTCAACACTATCAAATTTGCTGATCAGCTCCCCGAGACGTTCTTTCAGAGCATTGAACTCCTTATACAAGTCCTCCAAGGCTTCAGAAAGAGATTTAATCCTAAAGAAGAGAATGAGTAAATTGCCACTGACCATACAGGACAGTCCATAGCTAAACTGGTTCGTCCACTGCAACTGTACTAGACATTGGAAACTTCTTACCAAGAAGGTATACTATGTTGCGTTTAATTTATTCTCTGGATTTATACACGTTCTGCATCTCTAGGTCTGGGTTTACACATATGAGATATTGAAGGACCTTGGCATATAATTATTGGGTATAGGAGTAAAAAAGACTTCTCTAAATTTGGCAAGCCAGCCATGCTATTCATTGGTATAATCATTCATATCGTCTCGTCTTAGATTCAGGAAACATATGTCTATCCCATGTATGTTTCAATTCCCTCACAGTATCACAAAATGTTACTGTTCCAGCTAGTAATTCTATTAAATAAGCAATCTGTAAAACTATAAATCAGCTGTATCTTTAAAACACCTAAAATCAGTAAAATGAGTTGACGTTTTCATGGGAGTCTCACTCACCTTCCGTATTCGGGAAGCACAGTGTGATGATCGTAAAGGAGCAGATTCCTGAATTGAGTCATGATGGCAAATTTCCAGTTATCCAGAACAGTGGTCAGGTTGGCGCAGCCACGCATGTTTACTTTCTCAGCTACAGAAAAGAGGACGTGTCAAGCGATCGAGACAGATATCTCATATCTCAGAGGATGTCAAGCGAAGGTAAACCAAGAACATTCAAGAAGATGGCCTGTGCCCAGTGTGACACGTGTACAATTTCTCTTGTGTACAATTTTGATCACCAACTCTCATGACGTCATAAAGACTAAACTGGTCCTGAAATATCACGTGGAAGAACCTATGAGAGGACCTTAGTTGGCCATAAGACCCTTTGCGATGCTTGATGGGAAAGTTATGTTTATTTTTTAAGGGGATATAATTGTCAGGTCTAGATTCTTCTGACCACGAGAAGAGTTTAGTATAACTATACATTCCAATAGAGTCAGCTGAAGGGCATGAAGGACAATGGTGCTCTTAGAGAAGTGAAATATGTTCAGAGGTCATAAAGTACTGGGCTTCGGATTACTGTAGTCTAGAGTACTATGGCCAAAAACTACATTTAGGTTAATACCGGTACTTTTAATTTTCTAGCCAGTTCTCCAATGGCCAACAGATGAATCTTCTCTCTCACAACCACTCCTTACCCTCCGACCGATAGTCCCATTCCGCCGGCTCTCGTCTCTGTTTTGAAGCGAAGCCCAAAGCAAAGGTCAACAGCAGACACAGGAAAGTCTTCTCCATAATGGAACCTGAAATGTTTGTTGGAAAAGAGGCTGGCATTTACAGGGTCATTGAGTTGGGGGGCAAGACCTGAAGACCTGGTAGCTTCTTGTGTCAAGCCAAGAGTAGCTTAGTCATTTTTGGAAGGCGAATGAAACATCGTTAAAGTATTGTTAAACACAGACTATTCTGGTTCTCTGTTTTCAATATGCTTTTCTTGGTACAATTCTTTTGCAATTTAAAATGCTACCTTTTTACATTAAAAGCCCTTAAAAAAGGCTATGGAGAGGATGAGTGTATAGGGGAATTGGGAGGATGACCGTGGGAACCCCACAAAACAGATGTGATGGGATAAAAAGTCCAATATAATAAGTGAACTTCCTCTTGGCAAATGGTTCTCTTAGTGTTTAACATCTCATGTTTTCATCTGGTTTTATGTTTCCATGAGGCAATATGAAGGGAGGCACATCTGCGCATGGAACATTCGAAGCATGTAAAGAGTTTATGACTTCATTCAACGTTCCATCCAGACACGCAAAGTACCAGGGCCACTCAGCCCCTTCTCATGCACAGATACCAGAGGCATGGAAGTCTCTTCTCTCCAAATACACAGACATCACAATAAATAGGTCTTACCCTTATGAGTACACTATCTGGACACTTACCCCTCTTCATCTCCTAATACACAGACATCAAGGCACCTACCTCTCCACTCTCTACTGACACAGGACATCAGACACCTACCTCTCCCCTCCTCCTAATTACACAGGACATCAGACAGCCTACCTTCCCCTCCTCCTTTAATACACAGACTTACAGAACACCTACCTCTCCCTCCTCCTACTACACAGACATCAGGACACCTACCTCTCCCCTCCTCCTATTCACCAGACATCAGGACCACCTACCCCTCAACCTCCTCCTAATTACACAGACATCAGGACACCTACCTCTCGCCTTCCTCCTAATACACAGACATCAGACCCCACCTCTCTCCTAATACACAGACATTCAGAACACCCACCTCTCCCTCCTAATACACAGACATCAGGACAACCTACCTCTCCCACCTACCTAATTACACAGACATCAGGGACCCCTACCTCTCCCTCTCCTAACTACCAGACATCAGGAACGCACCTCTCCCCTCCTCCTTATACACAGACATTCAGAACACCTACCTCTCCCCTCCTCCTAATACACAGACATCAGGACACCCACTCTCCTCCTAATACACCAGAAATCAGGACACCTACCTCTTCCCCATCCTCCTAATACACAGACATCAGGACACCTACCTCTCCCCTCCTCCTAATACACAGACATCAGGACACCTACCTCCCACCTCCTCTTGGATTAAAACGGAATAAACTGTTTTGTTAAAAGCCCCCTTTCAGTATAATCCTGGGGAACTTGCCCTTTAAACAGTCAATCGGAATTCTTCTCTATGTGTTTACTTATTGCACAACTGTCATCTCCACTGGAAACGAAACTGTGATATTTGTATTTGCCATTATTTCCTCGGTTTCCTTGAATTCCTTCCCAGGAAGAAGAGGGGTGAGGATGAAAAGACACAGAAAAGAGCTTTAAATATTTAACAGACATCATTGCTCTTTACCTGATGAAGCCTTGCTGCCTCCTGCCTGTCACCTTCACTGATCCACTCTGGTCAGTTTAGGCTGTCGGACGCCAGGCTCTCTCACTCAGCTTCTCTCCACCCTTCTCTCTTTGGGATCCAGCCCCTTGTATGATCTCAATGGGATGCCCGTAGGTTGTGGACATGTATTTAAGAAGACAAGCAATCGGTATTCTGGCCGGGATGTTGGGACATTTTATACTTTGGAAGGACAATAGGTACAAGGCACCTGTTTAGAAAAACCGTCGCATTATTTCAGGGTGCAAGGGTCAAAGATTTAAAGTGGTGGATAAATGGAACGGGCTTTCGGCAGTGTGGGAATTTTAACCTGCATCGTAAAAGGCGATCCTGAACAGCAGACCAGACCAAGGACCAAGTCATTTGAAGCAGGTTGGGCCACGGGCAGACTAGATGAGCACAATATCTCTTACCTGTCATTAAATTCTGTTGGAAATTATTTTACAATAATGAAATAAAAGGTAAAGTGCAGCACTATGATGCCTTGGCGGATAATATATCATTTAATTGTGCGCTCCTGCCATCAATGTGTTAACCATATGGACCATAAGTAAGCCGGTGGCCTGTTGGGCCATGTGTCTACCAGCTGCCATACATAAAATAGAAACAGGTTTGCTAAGAAGTTTTAACTTACGTATCTCATTTATCTTAAACATCACAATTATGATTTAAATAAACCAAACAGCCTACCCCACTGATGATTTCTCCATCCTCCGGGGCTCTTTTTTCGAAGGCGAAAGAGTTGAATAATTATATTATTAATATTGCTGTAGATACGTGGGTTAAACGTATTGTGTTGGCTTGTTCTATATTTATCTATAAGCAATGAGGGGCTAATATCGCAGGCACCTATAGGTGGAGGACTCTCCCTAATGGGATAAGGGGCCCAGGTCATGAATGAGTCTGAAGGTGAGTGACTCCTTGGACGAAGATGATTTGATTGTAGTGAAGGTCGTATGCCAAAGTCAATGGTCTGGAGAAAGCGAGATGGCTTTGTTCCAGAATGTAGGTTGTGGGATATAGATTGTATGTTCTATTTCGTCGCCTATAGAGTTGCTCAAAGACTAATCCTTCAGAATCCACATTCGAAAAGACTGTTCTGAGGGGTTTCCCAGCCTCTGCTGAGTTGCGAGTTAATCAGCTAGAAGAGTGATAACTACTTGGTTTGGTGATGTATCACTGTATTGACACTATAGCATTGAGTGCTGTGATATTCATTGATTTGATTGCTTAACTCTTGTACACACACACACACACACACACACATACATACATACATATAAGTTTGCATACACAACTACTGTATTTTTCTATCTTCTGTAGTAAGAGTTCCATATTAAAGTTCTGCTTTATCAAATTGCTGTGTGTTGTGCTGCCATTCCGTATCCTCATTGATTGGGAAAACATTAGGTATCTTCACTAAGGGTCAACTAATTTGAAACCACAGCAAATAGCCAAGTCCACTGCCGTTGAGTTGCCATTGACAGCTAATGCCAAGTTCGCCAGTTGAGTTAGTCATGCAAGTCAGACGTTCCCTGTCATTCAAGTCGCCGTTCTAGATTGGCAGCCCCATTATTTTAGAGTTCTGGGTCAGCTGAGCCCCCCCCCCCCCCGGGAATCGACTTGGCTCAACTTCTGTAAACAAGAAACTATGCTCTTCACAGCCTTGATGTGAGTTGGCTATCATCTTGAAATATGGTTTTTACGAACTAAGGATCTTAAACATTCCTCCGAACTCCTAGAGTCAGCACTGCACCAGTCTAGAAGACAACATACATGGCAGAAAGGGGAGCTTGAACATTTAAGCTGGTGTCTCCTATAAGGCACGGGGCACTGCAGCTTACGTATATATCGTTTACTCCAGTAAACTAGAGTGCCGCTTACACTTGTAAGTAATGATAAAAGTAGGAAAGGTGAGTTTTTTTGGATAGATCACGCAGATGATGATGATGATACCCTCTAGAAAGTGACTCTTATACAAAACAGATTGAGCTACGATTTCCATGAGTAGATGCTTAGAAGTGTTTACGTTCAACATCATATCCAGACTCCTAAAATCTATTTTCGTAAATCACACCCAGGAACTTCAAGATAAAAGGCTAATTTACAACCGTGAGGACCAGGATAGGATTTTAATGAGACCCTTATGGACTTTTTTTTTTTTCTTCCTCCAGGTGGTCTGGAACCCATTATTTCACGACATGGTAGAAAACCCATGAATTTAATGTACAAACACAAGCATGGCTGTCTGCATTAACACTTTTGTGTCTGAAAAGAGCTTGTTAAGACATTTAGCAATTAAAGAATGATCCCAAAACGGAGACTAATATTAATGCCACCGCGTATGATTTAACCTATTATACGTTCATTTTCTGTAATTGACCGAAAATATTATTTTTCCTTGCAAAACAGGTGCCCCCCCCCTCTATGAGCAGTCTCCCCGCAGTGGGGAATTTAAACACGCATGGGATAGACATATGTTCCCGGACTCTAAGATGAGACCAACGACCGATTAAGGTTTAAGTCTTTACAGCAGGAAAGGCAGACTAGATGGAGAGAATGGGTCGGATTTACCGGTAACGACCCGCTGAAAAACAGACGAGATCACTGCGACGTTCCCGGTACCGCTTACATTAACGGAGCCGTTTTGGGTGACTGGTACAAATAACACAATATAACAGACTTCCATTTTTAAGATCTTTTATTACACACCAGAGGCAGAATAAACCATCTCTGACCCTTATGCCCCACACTCCTATTTAACCCCTATTAAGAAAAAAAAAATAAATTCAAAGCTACACTCCAAACCCTGTGGGTGAATAATTCAGTCCCATCACAACATCGCTTCGCAGGAGAAAGGTTACGTTTGTAGAATGTCCAAGACACTAATTTGCCATGGACCCAAGCCTCAAGCAGTCTGGCAAACCGATAATAATTACATCTCGTGGATTCGCTAATTAAAACGCTAAAACAATTGGCAGCAAAATAATGCAGACGGTGGTTGGGTGAGATTTGTGGTCGCCGATATTAACCCCGGGCTGGTAACTACAGCCCTCCAGCCTTCTGTGGGTAGAGTGTCAACACCCTAGGACATCCGATTACCTGGAAGCGGGGCAAAAATACTGGGAAACATTTCTATAGGTAGCACTCTAGTGCACGCTGGGGGGGGGGATCTGGTATTATTACAAGGCAATAAGGCACTCTAGACTTTGGTCGATAATCCCTTTACAAAAAAAAAATAAAAAAAATATGTTGCTTGGGTAAAGAAACTCAACTGATTTCTGCCTCGTCAGTGGACCTTTATCTACAACTAAGGGTGACCAGACCTTAATTTTAAAATATCTTATTTATAAGGAACCTAGATATCTGCTGCTCAGTTAGGGACACCCCCATCTCTGATGTCCTGTTAGACCAACAAAAGGGATGCAATTGTTCTAGAGTCAGAGGGGGATTCTGTACTATTTTGTTCTTTCATGACATCTCTAAAACCCTGAGCCTAATAAAAACTGGTTTATACTGATGGGGGTTAGTTTTAATAGAGCAAAAAAAACGCAGATATGTGGAGAATATATATATATATATATATATATATATATATATAGTGTTCACTAGGGGTAGATGCCCTACTTTTGGTAGGATTAGAACTCCCAGAGAGATAGGATATGGATTTCTGTGATTGCAGATGGCTCTTCAATGCAAGACCCAGGAGATGTTTTAATCCTGAGGGGTCCCAGCAAAATGCCTAAAACTAATTTGCCAATTTTAGTTGTACTTCCATTTTTTTTTTCTCACATTCAACATATTTTCAAACCCACGTGTCCAGTGAAAGTTACAACATTTGAGGAACGTTTGCCTTGCTCCATAGGGGTGAGAAATGTATGTACACATTTCTCAACTGTGCAATTATAAGGTGTGAATGTATATACGTTAAAAGTCTATGGCCATATGAAGTTGACATTTGAGGCATAATAACGGAAAATATATCTACCGGTATTAATAAATGAAAAATCCACGGGGATGGGGCCTTACTGTGAAATAAATTCCAGATATACTGCATGTTGGCTTAGGACTATACTATCCGCATTTATTCCATCGAGTTTTGTTCTTAAATATAGTATTGTTAAATGGTAGAGCTCTCAATAGAAAATGACGCTTGCCAAACACTTGAATAGCTCTCACCGAATGTTATATTTGATCCCCACGTATGATTCCTGATCACTATGGTATCTCTCTACTGTAGCATAAGAATACTGAATTCCGGAACTAAATAAGTTCATTTTTTGCACTTTTTTTTGTCAAATTCACTAACCTGAATTATCAAGAAAGCTGAAAAGCTCCAACTTTTTGGATTCACAATACATTGTCACAGGCCAGCCTCAATAAATTTCTCCTGCCGGTACATCACAGAGATCACTTTCAAGAAATTAACTATGCACACTGCAGGGCAAACTCTGCCATTTTTGCAGGGGAAGCTCTCTGTAGATGGATCATTATAATGTACAGAAATGCCAGGGAGCTGGGTCGGTGAATACACTCCAGAGTTTAAGGTGTTTCATATGGCTGCGTCCCTGTTAACCCTTTTTGAGAGCCAGAGTGTCATAGTCATGGAAATAAGAGGCTTGAAAATTGAAAGCGTTAATAAAGTATCGATGCTAACGGTTCTTAAGCCTCAAAGTTCCAGAACAGTGTGTTCCGCGCCTTTCTGGAAGTGGAAACATTTATTGCTCTTGGGGAGATGTGATTTTGCATGGATAATAAAACACAAAACTAGACTCATTAGAATCAAGGGGTATGTTCCAGCTATAATTTTTTTTTTGTCACTGCAAAACGCAGACAGTGCTGTGAAGTAATACAAGTGCAAAGGGTTAAGCTAGCACCCCAAACCACGAGAGGGCCAGCTGCAGCGTATCCCTGTCTGTGGGCGAATAAAGCTTTGACGCGTTGGACACTACCCTTGACTTGCTTGGCAAAGTTCATACCCACGGAATCGGCACCTAGGGCACCTCACTCAGCCCTAAAAGCAACATGATAGGGGACGGGGGACTTGCTGGATGCTTTCTGCAAGGGGCAGCTTTCCGATGGAGATCTTTGAAGCGTGCCCCCGATAAACCTGGTCTTAGGTCCGGGGAAGCCGGCACATCTCACACTGGTCTGTACCCGCCTGGTTCATGAAGGTGCAGTGCAGACAGGACCACATGGCCGATGAAGCTGCATGCGTGGGTCCCCCAATCGCTCCATATGGATGCAGGTCAGCCGGTGTTGCACCAACAGTACCTGGTGAATGATAAAAAAAAAACATTATGACAAAGGTGTCCTCAAAGGGTCCAGACACAAAGCTATATTGTTACACCGCTCAAACTTAATTCTTTGATGACGCTTCAGCTCATAGCAGACATGGTGCGCGACACAGCATCATCTAAATCTAACAATTGCTAGTAAAATATATTCATTACAAAAAAAAATTGAATTTACCAGACCCAAAAAACTAACAATATACGCAAACAAATCCAGAGTGCACTCACTGCACAGCTGCTCAATGGTCGCCCACTGCTCTGACTTCTTCCACGTCTGAGCCAGCTCTTCATCGCGGGTTCTCACTGCGTCCAGTAACAAGCCGATACTGTCCTGCAGAGAGAATGAGTCAGAAAGTTGAAACCCATGAGATCAGAAATTGTGAATTTTATGTTTTTTAAAGTAATAAAGAGAGTTTTTCTTCTGGAACTACGTACTTAACCTGTTGCCACCTGTGCAATCTAACTCTCCGAGCCACCATTAGCGAGGCTGTGAAAATCTTCTTATTGGTCCTGATTACCAGGCTGACAAGGTCATCCCAGCTGCTTCGCACATGCTCCGACTACAAAACTGCTAGGATCCTGCCAATGGGCAGCTAATACGATAGGGACTGGTCTCCTGCCAGTATCCCGGCCTGTTGAGCCAGCATTGGCAAACACTGCAAGGACATTCTCTGGCTTGGGATACACAACTCCCCCTGATCATTGCTCCACGGGCCAGTGCAGCACGGAAGGGCTGGGAATTTCCGGGACTGCTCTTTAATACTTTATTTTCGCAGTAAAGTCGCTTACTACCAAATGCAGGATACTACCCCGCTGGCTTAACAATCAGCACCGCTGAAAAAGAATTCTACGCAACGGCTGGCATTTAACCCTCACAGAGGAGCTGTGCGCAAAAACAAGCTGGTGCCTGGCTACTTACCTGTAGGGGCATCACCTCGTTGGTTACCAAAAAGAGGAGCAGGTGGAAGTCAGAGATGATCTCAAGGAAAACTGAAGATGGGTTTTGGGAAAGGTAATTGGCCAAACTGTGGAAGTCCTGTAAAGAAAGAAAGAAAAGAAAAAGGTAAATAGAATAATCAACACTGGGGTGAAACAAATCAGGTGCACACATCTGCAAACTTATTTGACAACTGAATGGCCAAACCCTGTTATTTAATCATGCCAGAAATCAGCTGCATTCATATTAAAAGGACTGCCTAGTTCTAGCCTGGTGTCATGAGACGGAGTGCCGATAGATTGAAAGACTGGTGCCACAGCACAGGCTGGGGTGACGAACGCCATGAAATTAATTTATTTAATACATTTAATAGAAGGGAACCAGTCGGCTACTTGGATAGGCTACAAAGCTAAATAATATAGGACCACTGATATTACCTGAGTCTCACCCAGAGCATCTCTGTTTTCGATGGGGAACAGGTTGGAAGAAGTGGAAAAGGTGTACACCGGATCCTTGGGGAATGTTGTTGTAATCTAGAAGGTACAAAGGAAAGCCTTTCTATTCTTTCAACAGGTACTTAAGACACGATTTTCCTATAAGTTTTATTTCAGACTTTAAAGTTCCCCAAATATATCTTTCTTGCCAATCACTTGTTCGTTGACTACAAATCTCATCATGTGCAGTGTGGCTTTTACCGGAAAAAAGAACAGTAGCTTAACCCCTTGACTCATTCCAAACACAAAGCCTCCAGTACAATGTGTCAACTGATTGCCCAGTGGCCAACACAATTCATTTACAGCCGCTATTCAGTATGACCCATTTCTCTTTCTTAAATCAAGCAGCTTTCACAAGGCATTGTGCGCATACTCACATCGATAATCAAATACTCAACGGGTAGTGGCCGAGCAAGCTGGGTGATTTCATTGCCAAATTTGTCTATATCCTGTAACAAATCAAATGGTATAATCAGCAGCAGTTCCGCATACACCAAACTAAAAATAAAAAAGGCATACGTTGTGCTGGGGACATAAAAAAAATTAACACAGCCAAATCCTTCAAAGGCTCCATGATACGGACATCATAATAATTCATGTTATATTGATTACAGTCAAACAGTTTGCGGTAACACAGCTAGTTTGTTTTGCATCCGGTTACCTTTCCAACCATAATGATCTGTCTTTTTAAAAATGTGATTAAAATTTATTGTAGGACAGATAGCCGAACCCCACCGAATGACCGTACCTTGTAGAAGACATCAGGCACATACTGCTCACTGCTGGACTCCTTGGCATATCCCAGCTCTGGAGCGTCTCTGCAGGGCAGCAAGCATTCATCCCGCACCAGCGCCATGCACTGGTTGGACACCTGGTAACCCTCAAAGTGCACCTGGTTATCCGGTCCTCCTGAAACAGAAAGAAAAAAAGCGAGTTATTCTTGACCATTAATACTAAGTAGTTAAAAATGAGTTTGTGTTAAAACTGCACTTTAAGGTAACGATTATAAAGCCAGTCATTCTTCTTCTTCTTCTGATCTCTTATTTATATAGAACCAACAATTTCCACTGTGCTTCTAATAGTCCATACATTCAAAAGGCCTGGTAAAACTAGAACTGACACATGAACTGATGCATTAGGTAATGAGGACCCTGCTTGGAAGCTTACAATCTAATGGAAAGCACTTTGCTGTAAAGTTTTGATAAAGATCCTTTAAGATCACATTTTGTTGTTTTTTTCTCTTATCTTTAAAGAGAACTACAAGCTTCAGTTTTTAATTCATCACCTTAAGGCACCACAGGACTTGGTAGAGAAGCCGTGCCTACCTGTGGCTACCACGGTCACAAATTTGGAACCAAAGTGCCCCTCTGGTGATAAGCGACACAGGTTTGGGTGTTTGTTTTGGAAGTAGCCGGCTGTGATGCACTCCTCTGCGCTCAGGTAATACGTGTCCTGGAAAGAGACTTTGCTGAAGTAATGCAGATCAACAGATCATGTAAAAAGATGGGCTGAATGACTAGGTGCTCAAACATACCTTGTTTCTACTGTACCGGACAGTACCTTTCCTTGTGTCTTCTGACATCAGGTCTGTAAAAATCCAGCCAACCTTTACAGAGGAATGCAAATAATGCTCAATAACTACCAGAGCCATACTTCAATGTAACACAGTGTAAAATGACATCAAACATTAGGATTAGTCGTTCTCTGAGTTGTATGGCAGGGACACTGCGATAAATAAAGTTTAAATAACATTTTCAAACTTTCTGCTTGGGTCGTACACAAGCCTTCATCATAAAGCAGTGACCGGTACTTGCCTTTGTAAGCCCAAGTTTAGCCGCTATCTCATCCACCACCTTAGCTTTAGGATCCTCAAGCAGCTCCAGGCTGTTCTCGGTTCCAATCTGCAAGAAAAAATTCCAGAACATACAGACATCTATAGATAGATGCTACGATACGTAAACATGTGTAAGGGAAACTTCATAAATGTCAATAAACATATGTATTACAACTACCAATAATGTGTACTTTTGGTTTTGCAATAGGTTTTATTGTTATGGGGATATTTGGTTTAAAATTAAGGGACTAACTCACCAGGGGGAAATTCAGATTTGTGGCAAATGTAGCGTTAACTCAAATCTAATCATGTACTGAAGTTCTCAGTTAACCCTTTACAAAGACTGGCCTTTGTAAAGGGCAATCAACAATAACCAACAACTTAACAAGTTAATAGGAAGTAATAATCACGCGGATCCTGAAAACAGGAATGGTATACAAAATGTTGTTTACAGACACTGCCCCTTTAATTCTGGGACTAAGCATGGAACGTAGTTTGTCTTTTTAGGGTCTTACCTGTGGAGGCTCATAAATGGCGGCAACTTCTGCCCGAAGGCCGAGGGGAATGTCCTTGTGCTCAGTGTATCGTCCATACAGATAGCCAATATGCTGGTTCCCAGTCTTGCGCCAGTAATCTAAGAAGCGGTCGGCAATGGTGTGGTTCTCAAACATAATGTTATCCACATGCCTGTATTTCTAATGTTATAGAGAGATTCGCATTAATTTACTACTGTGAAGGTAATGCAATCTGCATATCACCTAACATACAGCTAACCTATACTCCCAGAGGCAAATAAGATAACCAGAACATGCGGAAACACAGAGAAGGGAAATTTAATATAAGAAATAGTATTGCCAATATGTAACAAGACAGAATAACAAACATGTAAGTAATACGTAACAAAAACCTCACAAAACAGGCAAAGTTTACATAGTAAGGTTACATAGCTTACATATAGTTACATAGTAAATAAAGATGAAAAAAGACCTAAGTCCATCAAGTTCAACCCATCTCTGTACACCCCGGCACTCACTTGTCTGTTGAGTGTGATGGCACTAGGCTGGCATTTGGTACAGATCCCTTCCGGCCACGGAGGATGCCCTTCACACCCAGATTTGATTTTACAGCTGATATTCTCCAAGGCCACAAATTTCCCTCTGAAAGAAGATAGTTGTTACTTTTGGGACCTTGTCAGCAAAACTTCCGATATGCACCATCTGCCCATTAGAGCATATTTTTCATTCAAGATATGGATTGCGACATCCTTCATGCAACTGTCAGTTAGCTGAAGCTTTATGATAAAGGAACTAAGATAAGATAAGTTGTTGACACAAAAAAACAATGTTTATGATAAAATCATGGTTTCCTTTACATAGCATCCACAACACCAGTCTGTCCATTGTGTATCTGTAACCACACCAGTTCTAGGGAGAAAAAGCTGAAAACCCACATCTTCAAGGCTTTTCTGGTGGCATTCGCACAAAGGCACACGTGGGAATGAAAGACCATCCTGTGCCTGGGCAACCACCTCTTAATGATAAAGGATGACCCCGGTGTGAAGAATGAGAGTACAATCGCCTATTAATAGTTAACTTCTCAGGCTTTTTCTAACAGCAGCAAAATGAAAATGTCTTAATAGCTATAACAACACAGGGATATCATGAATCACTCTGATACTGCATATTAAAACGGTTTTACTGCTTACTTGTCTGCGCCGCCTGTCAGTTTCCTGATGTAGGCATGGAAGGACATGTGTTTGACGGGGGGCTCTAGATGGTTCAGATAATCCTCATCGAAAGGCTGCAAGGCAAAACCATAGCGGGATAATGTATTAATACACAAACACAACACAGAGGAACCAGCCACCCCGTCCTCGCGTTGCTTAAGAGAGGAAGGTGACCCTTACCTCTAGGGGGACGCAGTGCACACATTTTCCTAGCGGTCCATGTCGACACCTGCAAGTGGTAACGAGAACGTGAAAGCAGGAAAATAAATTCCAAAACCAGAAACCATTCCTTAAATTAAAGTTATGATAAAATAGAAACAGTTGGAAGTGTTTTCTCTCATGGATCATATATGCATGAGCACAGTTAGCCCACAAACATTTTAAATATAGACACAACAGCATTACGGCCAAATGTCTGAAATGTGAAGTAATAAACATGGCAACCAACGGAGCATTGCTATGGAGTCACCTCCATTTTGCACCTTTGGACGTATTTATAAAAAGCGACTGAATAATTACGAGAGGCTCCGTGTGTGCGGGAATGTTCCCACAGCTGGAAACGTATACAAAGCTTTGGTGAGCTGTCCAACCTCAGCAGGCAGCTACAAAAGTGTTCTTCTACCTTTATAGCACTTGGAAAGATCGCCAGATGAAAAAAAAATGTTCTTTTACTGGCTCGTAAACCTAAAATACATTTATTGTGTTGGGTACTGTATCCATAGTCCTGTTTACTGCTTGCGGCTTTAATGCTAGAACTAGAACTCTGCTTCTCATTAAACAGCTGGGGGCGTGGGCAGCAAAAGCGTATAAGGAGACACTACACAGTATTTGTCAAGCCTTGATTCGTTTTGGGGGACGTTTAGTCCAACAAAACAAAAACCTACATTTTCTTCTGATCTGAAACCTACATTTTTCTGGAGCTCCTTGGTGAAGCCTATGTTGCAATTTAAAGTACTTTTTAAAACATATGGTTTGCTTGTTTGTCCTGTACTCAAACCAAAAGTATATAACTTCAAAATGTAATAAAAAATGTCATGCATTGCAATACCTCCCATAAAAGAAAATCAGTCAAAACTAGTAAAAGTTGCCGAAGGTTACGGGAGTTGACAGAGCCATATATTGGCCAGTCCTAGTTTAGACAGCATATCAGCTCAACTAGGTCTGTACATACAGCTGTGGATCTCTGTTCCTATAGATCTTTCCGTCCTGTTTGTTGAGATATTGGTCAATTTCATCTTCGACCACCTGGGGAGCACTTGAAGGCCGAGCACTCTGCGTTTGTGCGGACATATCCATGACCTCATTGGAGGGTCCGGCGGAGGCTGAAGGGAACAGGAACAGCATGTCCCCATGTCTGCACGGAAAAAAAGAACACACAGAAATCAAGAATAGCAAAGCACAGATCAGAAAACATCAAATATTTAAAAAGAAACGCTGTGTTACAGCGTAGTTTCGAAATATATTCATGCACACTGAATATTATGTACACAAAAATGAGGGCCAGGTAGATGTGCCCAAAAGAGATGTGTAAAGGTTGGGCATGTATGGACACTGTGCTTTACTGGAGACGTGAATCCAGGCATTAATCCAACAATGAAGAAGTTGTGTGCTCAGATCAGAGTCGCGTCACAAGTGCCATGAACAATAGCGCCTGCTGGAACGCTGAGCCACCAAAAGGCTCCATCTCAGACTCTGCTCTCTTTCAGGTCTAAACGTGTAGAAATAAGAACACATCAGACATAGGGCGGTGAGGTGAACCTTTTGGTGACAGTATGGGACCAACAGACTTCTTGGCCCTTAACACTTAAAGAGATACAACTCACAAGCAGGGGGTACCCCAGACTATAGGTTACACAATGAACAAAACAGGATTGTCACATGCATTTATTTCATATCTTGTCCTATTCACATAAATTAAAAGACCCAAAACGTACTTGATTTTCAGTAAATTAAGCGACTTGTTTTGAGACGCAGATATTTCTCCAGTCCGGTTTCTGTTCAGATACACCGAGAACCCATTATTCCTAAACCCAAACTCTTTTGCTACCTGGAGAAACACAAAATGCAAATGCTTTGTACAAAATCTTTTAACACACTCAACACAAACAGATGTATGATTGTTAGTCCCCTTCCCCGGTATCCGCAGCACCGCGACAGGACAATTAGCTGAGAGTAAAGGAAGTGTCTGTATTGAAATGTAACAAGAGCTTGTAACTGAAACCAACGCACGGATGCAGGGTGTGGGTCGGTTTACATCAGAGACGTCGCTATTACAGCATACTTCACGGATCGATATTCTTACGGCAAAGGCTATTCTTCTACTCGATAAACTATTGCAGGATTTATTTGGTGGCCATTAAACAGATAATATAATAAAATGCCAGTGCCAGAGGAAGCTCACAGGAGAAACTGATCCCCCCCAACCCATCTCTTGGATTTGTCAGCCTTGTCAGATTACAAACCACCTTGCAGACACCCAGCTCAGTTTATCACGGCTGTTGTGATGTCATCACAATAAAAAGTTCCTCTTTTATGGGACATAAAACATGGAAATACATTATCTACTATCTTACTTCTGTTTCTTCCAATCTGTTCTTTTTCGGCCATATAAATCCATATTGTTATATTTCAGATAGAATAACGACAAGCAATGTTTATATTCTATAAATATATTATTATTATCGTATAAATCATATCACCGTGTTGCTGTCAGGCCACAGTATTATTATTTATAACTTTTTAGAGGCCATCAGGACGTGGCGACAGAAATAAATAGCTATAATTGTAGCGGTATAAAAGCTTTGCCAAAACTCACCCAGCGACTGTATCTAATACCAGAAATACTTGTCACGGGCGCTATAAAAACATAACAGGAGTGGTTACGGAAAGAATACCTTTTTAAGGAAAGCTGCTGCCGATTCTCGTTTACTCGCAGTAATCCTTTTAACTCCGTCTGGAGACTGAATACGAATTATCTGTATATATATAAAAAAAAGTGCTTGTTAAACTAATGATAAATTCACATTTTATGGTTATTTCAACATATGTGTCTAAGAAATTACTCTGTATTATAATTTCATATATATGTATCTCTGCCTACTCCCTACTACTACTTAGACTGCAAGCTCTATGGGCCAGGGCTCTCATTTTCTAATACATACAATAAAAATTATACAACAGCACTTACTGTACCTTCTCTTTAATTACATGGTAAACTGTAAAGCACTAAGTACATCGGTCAACATTTAATAAAAATATATGAATATATATATGATATATAAAGATCATATAAATCTATCTATATATATTTTATATATATACCTGTATATAATATGTGCAGATCATAAATGTGTATAGTATTTAGAAGCTGTGAGCCATTTACTCCAATCAGCCTTCCATATTTAACTGAATATTTTTTTGTTATTATTTGGCATGAGGTAGCTGCTTAATTCCTGAGAATTATTCTATTTTTTTTACTAAATTACTTTGAGATAAGAAATCATTAAATCCTCCCAGCCCGCACCAAAGTAACACAAACACAGCATGGATGTCCCTACCTAGTCGTGTATTATACACATCATGACGTATAGAATGTGTATGCAGCAGTATGACACATCATATACACTGTGCTATTATTATGTGTCAGGGAGTGGGGGCTTCCTGGGCCTCTGTCACTGCTCTGGGGTGATACTGCCGCCCGTTCTCCAGACTAAGCTCTTCCCCGGTACTCACAATACTTTCCGCCATTTCCCTCTCTTCCCGGCTTAGTTCTGGTGGCTGTCCGCCGGTAACTCCCGGTATCCCCGGCCAATGACGTTTGCAACCTGCCGGTTCGGGTGTACTAGTGCAACAGCAAGCTATTCCTCTGCAAACGGCGCGGCGCGAAGGTTCCGGGACACATCGTTCCGCCCTGATACTGAGTGCGCCAGTAAAAGTCCTCCCCCATGAGAATAATATATCAAATATGTCACAATATAGACCACAAATAACGTATATGTTTCCTTAACTGTCAATGTGCACATACCTGCCTATAGTAAACACATATGCAAACTTGTAATGTGTAATGTTATGTTTTTTTATGAACAGATGAGTCATTTATGAAAAATTTATGCTGGAGCCCTGCATTCAGTATGTTTTATGACAGAAGAGAACTAGCATGTATTAATGCAAATCTGACACTAGATTAATGCATTAAAAAGATGTTTCCATGCAGACTGTGATATAGTGTTACATCATTAAATAACATTATATAATAACTTTAGCGAGACAGAATTAAAACAGCAGTAAAGTATGCCACTGATTAAGATAATAATAATAATAATAATATAAATCACATATATTCTTAATGAATATAAAATGGCCAGAATTTGGCAGTTGGGGCTATCATGCGTCCTTGCGAATACTTGGTGCCATACATGACATCATACATGACATCATACCATGTCTTCGCTCGCATTAGGTAACCTATTTGTGCCATGGCTGGTCTTTCTGCTTGAATGCGAGTGACTTACAGTTTATGTTTAAATAACCTTTATAGCCGTATAGCATAATTGGCATCATTTTCTGACGTTCTTTGGTATACAGCGTGTCATTTTCATACTCATTGGGCACGACGGTGAGATGACATCATACTCCAATCACACCACCAATCATTTTACTTGGCTATTATTGATACAAAGTATTTCGTTTGTTTGCAGATGTCCAGACCAGCCAACAATGGTTTCTATAGGGTCAGTGGCTAGGTATTTATGGAACTGAGCGAGGTCTTGTGTTTTATTTACATAATTTAATATATAAACCCATTTCCTACTGTTTATAAACATTTTATTGGGGCTTTTTAGGGCTGTAGAACCCTGTGATACCCTCATACCCAGCAAACACTCTAAGCTCCTAGAAAAGAGGGGCATCGGGGAGGGAAAAATGTATAAAATATACCTAATGCATATAGAAAGAGTCACAGTATGTTCTCTCGCTGCAATCCGCAATGCTTGAAGAACTCTTCTAATGAAGGGTTAACAGACAATTAAGACTCCCATGGAGTTGAGATGGAGCAGTCAGATACGGCCCCTCACATGATAAGAGGCTGACCGGTCTGCTGATTCTCTGTAGGGTAGGTTCAAGAAATCCCAAGACCCCTACAAACTCACAGAGACCCCGGGAAGATGGGCGTAAAATCCCTCCAGCTTCTCTTCCGACTCTCCAGAAAGACCCCGGAGGAACCGAATGAATCCAGCAGCTTAATACCCAAGGTGACCATTCTAGAAATTAACTTCGGGGGGGAATTTGCACAGAAATATTTAAAACTCTTACAGAGGTGCCGTATTCAATGTATATGAAATTAACTCTCAAAATGCCGAGCTGTGGCTTGATATTCACTGTATTATACAAACCAAGGGGTTAAACTTTCATAGAACTTTTAATTTCACATTTTTGTAATTATTTTTAGTTTTTGTTGCTTTACTGCCAAGTCGTAAGAATACTGTAATTTCCGTTTTGGACTTCATGTTTCCAAGAACCTCTTATATTATTAGAACATTAATTAGAAACAGAAGTTTTCAGTTCCTGACCCCCTTTTAACCCATTAATAAGTTTCATGAAATACCGGTCTAAGAGGGCAAGTGTATTGTATATTTATAATAAAGATATATATATATAAAAAAAAATCAACAAATGTGTTGCATACCATAGTTTGTGTATAATTTAACCCATAGCCATGATTAAGGTGGAGGTATTTCTTTGATTAAGGTGGAGCCCCATTTGATTGTAGCGCAATTACTCTGTGGCAATGAAATGGTTAAATTAATATGTTAACCAGTATTTTATATATAGGAATATATTGCATGTTAGAATTTTCAGTAATGTGGTTTTTATAGCCCCTCCCGGAGCCATTTTGGCTGGGAACCATCCTGTTTAGGGTAGCCAGGTGGCTTCTTTAACCTCGGTAGTTTGGGAGCCTGTGGCAAGAGCCGCTGCCAAGCTAGACCATTAGGATATGCTCCTATCCACAAGTTAGAAGACAAACTCTGAAGGAGGGGGACTATGTCCTAGAATAATCGTAATGGAACGCTGTAGGTTTCATCTGGTGATTCCAGACCGAAAAAGTAGTTGACGAGATTGAGGAGAAACAGGTCAAAGAGCTGAAGCACATCTTCGATTTAGAACTTCACGCTTCTATGAACCTTTTTTTTTTTTCTCTCAGGGTACCGCTGATCTCCAGAAAGCAGGCTATGGTCAAGGTTCTGGTGAACACCAATGCTGTACCTCTGGATATTGTCCTCCTCCAGACCAACTTGTGGAATCTCGCCTCACCTCAATCAAGAAATGGGCACCGCTACTGACCCATCGTCCTAATTTGTTCATACCTCTCATTAAATACTTCATGTTCTTTTTCAACTTCATCTTCTCTGTCCTGGGTTTTGCCATCCTGGGCGTTGGAGTCTGGGGAATTATAGACAAGCAATCGTTGATGAGTGACAGAATTGGCAATTTAGGCACTGATCCGATGCTAGCATTTATCATTTTGGGTCTGGTTGTTTGCGTCCTTGCTGTGTCAGGTTGTGTCGGTTTCCTAAGAGAAAATTCTTGTCTCCTGAAACTTTTTTCCGCCGGGATCTCCGCTCTCATAATCATCCAGAGCGTTTCGGTCGTTGTTGTTCTTTCCTTCAGGGATCAGATCAAAGATTCTGTGAAAAGTTCAATGCTGGTGGCTGTATCGAGATACCAGGATGATTCTGATCTAAGATTTATTATGGATGAGATCCAGCTTGGAATGGAGTGTTGTGGGGTACAGTCCTATCAAGACTGGAGCATCAACCAGTAAGTATCACTAATACTTTGCTACTGTTTTATGGGTTGTGCTTTGTACATGGTCAATGTTCTAAGGCAGGGATGTCCAAACTGCGGCCCCCCAGCTGCTGCAGAACTACATCTCCCATAATGCTTCTTCAGCTAAGAGGCTGGCTGAGGAGTATGGGAGATGTAGTCCTGCAGCAGCTGGAGGGCCGCAGTTTGGACACCCCTGTTCTAAGGTTTTGCTTCATCTTTCATAATACAAACCAAACACCCATCTGAATCTTTAAGATAAAAGTTGTACAAGCTCTACTTTCATGATCATTTGGTTTGGCCAAGAGCCGCCATGACGCTTAGGGGATACGGTTCAGCTCATTTTGAATGCTTCCGGGTTTTAGTGTCTGAAACTAAAATGTTGTGTGATTCTCCCTACAGATATTTTAACTGCAGTTCTCCCGGTGTTCTATCTTGCGGGGTTCCCTATTCCTGCTGCATCGACCCCGTGGAGAACGGGACGGTACCCAACTCCCAATGTGGATTCCAGGTCCTGGGAATGGGAGAGACAATGGCCGGGAACTTGGTCTACCTGGGAGGATGCGTGCCTCAACTCTCTCTCTGGCTGAACCGCAAATTTTGGGATATCGCTGCCGGATTCCTAATCGTAACTGCGTCAGAACTATTATGCGTTGTGTGCGCCCAGAGGGTCCTAGAGGAGATCAAGGTGATAAAATTACAGTGGTAGGAACTGTGTGCCAAGAGAAGCCCTTTCTCTGCGGGTCACAATCGGCTGATAATTTTTTTCAAGGCAGAAATTAGCAACTTGCTAACTTTCGTGGATCGTGGGAACTGGGAACGTATAGATTTCCTAAAGTGTGAACCATTAAGAGACGTGTTTTTAATGATAAAAGCAGGCATGTTATGGTGTAGGACTGCAGGTCTGTTCATCAGATATCTTCGTAACCAGGTCCGTAATACACCATACATCATTTTCCTTGTGCTGAGTTTCGTTCTGTGATAATGGCATCAAGTGGTGGTTCTCTACGCAGAGGACGCGCAGTACAACCGAGGGGGTACCGATGTTTGAAGAAGGACCCGGGGGCAGATGTGGTTGCTGCCCCCATAAATTGAAATGCATGGCGTTAATGTGTTTCTTTGTGCTTCTTCGCGATCAATGAAAGGGTTGGTGCAATTATGGATGGCAGAGGGGAAAATAATCATCAATGGTTGAAAAAAAGATGGCGGTTAATTTAATAATTAGCAATTATATGCATGGGGGGAGGTACAGCAAGAATATTCATGGCAGTAAAGCTTTGATGCAGAAATGTAAAAAATGAATGTCTGACGGTATTTTTGGACCTTGTGATCCTTTAATCCTGCTTGGCTTGCTAAGCATCATAGGGGTTATAGCGGCTGGAATGCCGGCGACTGGATATTTTTCATGATTTAATCATGAAAGGGCTTATTCTCTTTACTTTTTTTGCAAACGGAGTCACAGCTGTGTAATTGAGGGCTCCCCCAATTTGTTCCTCTGAGTAAAGCGAATGCAGCTGTTCTCTAGACCTTCAATATATGTAATGTATGTATAGGGTAATCCGATTCCCGTATGGTGTCTTTTCTCCAGTGTAAATAAATAAAATCATGCAGATAACAGTTTGTCCTCTATCAGCTTATAAAACTTTTATTTAATATATATATATATTATATATATAGTATGCAAATTTATTTCACTTAACTGCGTCTAACCTGTACTGTGTCCATTCCGGCAGCCATTGTTAGAGCGGAGTAAGGGAGATAACTTGGATAAGGATGGCTTTGTCCTCTTCTGCCATAACTCTCCGCTTCCATAATGTAAAATAGTCTCTACAAACCATCTTCAAAACAATTCCGCTGACCGAAAAATGAAAATCTCACGCTACGCCTGGTTTTTAATAAATTAGTTCAGTTTTCCTAAAAGCTGAGAAGGTGACCTTTAAAGTATGCGGCACGAAAGGCCAACAGTGGCAAATGTCTCTTTTCTGAAAGGTTGAGTTAGCCCTGCATAATGTATGTATTTCGTGGCCACTCATGGAGTGAAGTGTACTATACTAGCACCCTATTAAGGAAAATGCCATAAGGGTCCAAGAGAAGACGGTCTTTCTTTATTTGTAGGTGATAACTTTTTATTGGGCCAGCGTAGAAGTTGATGTAGAGTCATGAAAGTTTTTCAGGAGCCTCAGAGATTTTATCTTGGAACGCATAGTCTGTCTAAAGAACAGACCTCCGAGACCAACGCGGAAAAAAAAATATGTATTACATCTAAAGGCTTTATGGGGGAACCTCCGAGCCATTTTTCCCCTGGTCTTCCAAGCACGATGTGGATTGCCTTGCAGACGTAGATGGAAGTAGTTGTATCATTCCATCTGAATTGGCTGAACCAATTACACAAAGGCACCGCGATCTCGTTTAACACAATCTGGATTGTACAATCGATGTTCTGCCCAGCAGGAGTTATTATGGTGAATTATCACTTTGATCTCTGTTTTATTACATACACTCGTTTCTGCGAGATGACCTAAAGCCAATATCCGACTCAAAAGGGTTTGTATCACATTTTTTTTATTTTTATTTTCAATACCAGCCTTTGTTAACTGCGGGATTTAACCAACACGTGATACTTTCTTACAAAACTGTTGTGTGGCAAGGATTAGATGAACGGATTACAGGTGATTTGTAGTCGGGATGGGGGGAGAGACAGAGGGAGCAGCAAGGACGTCGGAAATATGTACAAAGATTCATTTTACTGCAAGCTGGCGGGATATTAAGCTACGAGAAAAAGACACAAGATGTGCCAAACATGATAGTGACTTTTAAGTCAACGCTATCACAGTACAGATAAAGGGCATAATATGATATATAATATAAAAGCATATATTTTACTCATTGATTTGCATGCAACTGGAAAGAAAAATGATTTTAATAGGTTTGTCCCCCCCATGTGTGACATCACTACATAGCCCCATATGTAAATGAGCGGGTTCAACATAGAACCATCCATTTCTATGCTTTTGTGGGGTGATTTTGAAAATGCGGCAACTAACTTAAAATCTCTTTTTTCTTTAGGTCTATATGTTTGCCTGAAATTGTAGCAATAGGTGGGGGAAAAACAATATATATTAAACTTGCGTGATCTTAACGTGGATATCTGGTCCATTCATGTATTAACATCTTTGGGCCTTTCAGCATAATGTAGTAACTACAATAATCTGAACATATATCGGATCATTCAATACGGGTATCTTGTATAAAAACTGACATGAGGCTGGTGATCGAGGTATCCAAAGAGTGTCAAGAATGGGACACATAGATAAGTGTAAGAAACAATATGGGGTTTGATACGTTACAAAAGGGGTCTATGTGGTTCAGCTACTTAAGGTCAAATGATTGACTTGGCTACATTATCAATATGACTCTAATAGACGATCCCTTTAAGACTCCATTTCATCACCAAGTGTCTACTGATCTAGGGATACCTTGGATTTTTATAGCTACTAAGATTATATAAAGAGCACGTTCCATGCCGGCATTGGTTTCCTAAGCACCAGATGTAGCGATGGCATGATATATCATTCAAACTTTTGGGTAACTGTCTATCAGCTAGCAGAGCAGCGGGTTAGTGCAAGCTGGGCACGTACATGTGTGAAGGTGAGAACTGAGACGCGCGCATCTGCCAGTGCCATGATAAAGAACTGGCCGCTTGACCCGTAGACGTCTGAGGAGTGGAGATTTGGGTGCTTTTGACTTTCATTGAGTTCTATGCACACTACATCTCCGTGCAGAGAAACAGGACTGGGTAAAGACCGGATCGGGGGTCTCTAGATGATACCATATTGGGCCAACTCGTGCAGCTCCAGGTGGTTGAAGGCTTCCCAAGGGCAGATAACGGTGATGTCTGTAGACAGGACACAGAACAAGGTTGGATGTTATGCTACTGATGCCTCCAAACCACCTTGCTTCTTAAGCAAGTCCATTAATTAAGACCTGGGTCCCTCAACCAATATGTAGACAATAGTATATGTTTCCCATAAGGTTAAAAACATTGAAGGACCCTGAAATATTTAAAATGCCATATAACCATGTCATATTTTGTACGAGCTCTTTCGGATACAAAACTAACACCAATGGCGAAGGATGGCCCATAACCGTGGACCTTCTGTTGTTCTCTATTAGCGTATAGGAAATTGGTGCCCATGTAATATTTTTACCTGTTCCTAGACCTTCCATCCCAGGGATATCATCTCCAAATCTGCACGGGGATAAAAAGAGACAAGTGAGATGTTGATGAACCATCTAAAGATGAGATTAATAATGGTTTAATTCATGGAATGCGTTGGGTTTACTTTAGCTTTGTTTAAGATGGTATTCAGCAAAGAAACCTTACAAAGATTCCATTGATCTCAACAGAATATGATGGCCCACGTGCCTAAGACCTTGTATATGCACCATGCCAAGCAAATAGTTTCAGTTGAGGATTGCATCTTACCCTTGCACCCCTTTCTTGGGTGGTTTGCTCTTGAACTGCCTGGTCTGTCTTTGCTTGAATTTTGGGGGTCCTTTCCTAGGGGTGGCTGGCCCACCTGTCACACGGGTGGCTGGTTTGATCTCAGATTTGGCAGGTTCCAGGTTCATGATTTGAGTAGCGTCTCTCCTGTCTTGGGAGTCTCGCTGGGAGTTATCGGGGGAGCCAGTTGTATGAAAAACTTGCTAACCACCTGTCAAAAAAAATCATAAAAGAAAAAAGAGATGACACAAACTTTTTAATGATGCAAACAGTATACCAAGATTTTCATTAGGTCTTTGATTCCCAGTGTGTAACATATATATTGTAAGACATTGCCCATACCTGGGAACCATTTTAAATGAGCAGACCCTGAGACTCTTGACTCCAAATGGTTTTAATACCGGCCCTTATGGAGACCATGACTTGTCATTATTTAAAGAAACACTTACTTGTGTCACCTGCATTTAAGAAGGGATATCAACCATGACATACTGGGGACCAGTTGGTAGCCTTATTTATGAGCATAACAGTCTAGAATAGGAAAGAGAACCTTCCCCTTCACCCTGAGATTGGGGCAAAAACCCTGAAACTTAGAATCCCAGATATGGACATTTCTCCCACCCCTTGAGATAAAATCAATTCATATTTTCTTTTCTTTTTGGCTAAATTTGAAAATAATATTTCAAAGTCTGGAAGCCGGCAGGAGTATCGCCATTAAGTAGGCATCTGCCAGATGTTCTTCAATCTCTTGATGGCTTAATACTCGTTACGCAAACTGTGACCTTCAAGCTGTTTTGGGGTTACATTCATTATCCAGAGAATTGTATGGAGGTATTAAGAGTTTTCATGTCCACTTCTGCGTAAAGCCATGAAATTTATAATCTTGAAACCAAAGCTAATCTTGTTCTTGATTCTTCATCGATATGAATTGCCGGCAGAAAAATGTACATGTATTTTGTTACATGTTAAACAAGAACATATCTGTACATACTGCGACTTGTATTTGAAAACCGCAACACAGAAAATATAAGCACTGCTACAATTCTGTTCTTTCACTTTACTGTTGCATTGTTTTTTATGACCCCATTTTTTTATCAGCATAGCTTTCTCCGGGAAGTGGTAATCTCTGTTGACCCGGGCATTAACTCGGCTCAAACCTGATCCTCTTAACCCAAGGACACCAAAGGCAACTGTGAGCACGTGACCAACCACAGACGGGGCAAAGGGTCTCTCCTAAAATGGAGACAGTGGAGGGTCTGGATCCCCTTCTATATTTAGAAGTATTACTGAAACATAGAACCATTCGACCCATTTAGTTTGCCTTTTTTATTTTTTGACCACATTACAAATTGGCACAGGATAAGTTAATCAGAGTGATGGTAGGGACTATAACTCCCATCATCCTCCAAAACCTCCACACGCTACTGTCAGAGGGCTCAAAGGTTAACGGCAATGCATACACTTTTTGGTTTGGAGCGATTTGTCCTTTTAGTTTACTGGGCTGTGGGCCATTTGGTTGGGCTTTCTTGAGATAAAACCTGCCTTGGTTGAAGTATAAACCACATACAATTTCCTTCATTGTTTCACTTGCATCAAGTCTAGGAAAAAGATAACCTTATGTGTGAGAGATGTGTTCTATGATGTGAAACCCGTGTTGAACATTGAAGTTCAAGAACAGGAAGATGGAAATTCAATGTGGTCTATTCTCTAAAGGTTGAGCTGGCCCAAAATGAAAAGTCTAGTGAATCCTTATCTCCAAAGGGCTAACTTGGTGCTTCGTGAGGGGGTCAATCAACCTGTCTCAGAGAAGACCAATTCTGAGCTTCCCAGGGAAGCTGAAACTGGGGTAAAATTGGGTCAGATTTCCAACGAGCTTCCAACAACCCAAAAGAAGCTAAAGGCAAATTATGGACGGACATAAAAGTCTTCTCCTATACTCTTGTTCTGTTTCTCCCAACTCTGTTTCATTTCATTGTCCATGTACTTTACTGGCTTTCACTTTCATCCTCTTTACTCTACTTCTTCATTTACACTTCATTTCACTCGCTTACCTTTCCAAGCTTAACCAAAATGTCAGATTTCACTAAATACATAAATATCTCTTATCTTCGTAGTTTGCAATCACATACATTTCACTGCCTCGTACCGGTGACGGCACAGGTTTGATAGGATTAAATGCAGGTTTCGCTGAAGCAGCAAGATGGTTCCACCTAAAGCTACTTATCAATTACACAAATCCCTAACTCTCTGGCCTCTTCTGGAGCTTTCTCCGCTGAAAGAGTCCCCGTGCGTAGGCAGTCCCGTGTACCTGGTGCTAATGACATCATCGGGGGGGGTCACACTCTATGACCCCCATCACGATATTACTAGGAACTGAGAATGTTGTTCCTAGAATAGAATGACATTGTTACAATGTAAACACTCAAACCCTACTGAAACTTTCCCACCCCATGAGCACTCTTGATTATTTGCACAGACAAGTATGCACAGGTAAATCTGGTTTAAAACGACAAAAGGCTCGAGGAATAGCCACTAAATGTTTATTTAACAGTAATATATAAGCAGTACTTTTTCTTTTTTTGTAAGAAAAATATGTAGAAAGGCAAAATGAGCCTCATCTAAAGTCTTGGGTGGCTTTAATAAAAGATATAAAAGAATAACCAGTATGTTTCAGCCTGAAGAGCATCCTATGTTTGTAGGAAAGGCACTTGTGACACTTTGTGGGTTTTGTGAATGTATCACAAGATATGAGGTTTTATGGAAGAATTCTGCCTAAAAAGCCCATGGACTGGTCAAGCATGAATGAAGAGACCCTTAATTTTGTCAGCTTTATCTTTAAGGTAAGAAATCCTAGAACGAGGATCCATCAACTGTGTTGATGATAACCCTGATCCAACCATTCTCGAACACAGGCCTCACAAAGCTTGGTCTCATTGCAACGTGATCTGGAGATTATGGGATGAACCGCGCATTAACTAATCTTTCACATTACTTAAAAGAAACACATAAAATACAGAGGCTTGTTTTTAAGGCAAAAGTCTCCATGCTTTCAGATAACCCTGTTTCAGGGTTCGACATAAATGGCGTATTATTGGTTTTACTATTCCTCGAGCCAACAAATAATTTAGACTGTTAAGGCGGGGAAAAAGCATCTCAATTATATCTTGATTGGTAGTATATATTTATCTATATAAAAAAAAATCATACACAGTGAGTTCCATTAAAAAAAACACCTAAGGCATTAATATTGGGGATTCCGTCACACTATCTGACCAAAGTACCCCAAGTTTGGCGAGGACTATCCGATTATATATTTATCTATACTAACATTTTATAGTTCCTAATTTGCAGTTTATAAATGTCTTCGTCAGGTTTTGCTATCACTTACCCTACCCGGAGATTTTACATGTCCAGCCTTAGTAATATCTGGCGAGTAGCATTCACCTCTTCACGCGCTCGCTCCTGGGGCAGCTCTGATCCTCTCCACCTCTGTAACTCTGGATTTATGAGACTCAGGGCTAATAGGATTATTGCTCTCCATCTCAAACGGTAATCTGATAGCGCTTCACCTGGGAAGCATGGGATGTGACCCTTTCCAGTGTTCTTAAGAACGTCTTACTTAAAGATGAAATAACACAAACTGTGGATACTCCATGAAACGGATGATGTAGGCCAATTAATTCAGTCAACTGCCGTTCACAGGTTTGGGGTCACTTAGAGGTGTCCTTGGTTTTGTCCATTAAAATAACGTGAAATGGATCAGAAATTGGTGTTAATGTTTAAAATGACTATTGTAACTGGAAACAGCTGATTTTTTTATGGAATATCTTTATAGGTGTACAGAAGCCCGGATTCCTGTGATCCAATGGCACTCCAATGTGATCCAAGTTTAAAGGGTTAATTGATCCTTGAATTCAGCATTTATTATGAAGGGCCATCACTGGCAGGCTTCTCTAGAAAGGGTAGGTTGGCCCTGTATAATTCAATGGATGAAGGAACCTCATTGATGTAACTATACATTATACAGCAATGGCCAAGCTCTTCCTGGAGAAGAAGCTCACTGGGGTTGGACCTTCATATAGTAAAGTCAAGCACCTTAACCGCCCCCCCCCCCCGCAAACCAGTAAATTATCCGCCATGTTTATTTTTGTGGAGACAATGAAGTAGGCATAGTTATCAAGACTGTTATAATTGTTTATTGTTCCGCAGCGATGTACAATGGGAAAACATACATTACTGATGGTAAATTGTAGAAATATAATATTCAAGTCCTTTCATCCCTGGAAAAAGATATTGGTCGGGCAAATTAAAAGTTCACTCCTGGTAAAACTAGAACCTGTAGATTGTAAGCTCTGAAGAGCAGGGACCTCTTCTTCGTACCAGTAGTGGTTGTAGTTGTTGGCGCTCTATAAATAAATATAATTTAAAGGATTCAGCTCACAACGAAATGGGACATCTCCAAACATGAGAAGATGTCACTTTAACAGGAACAAGACATAACCTACGCATTGTTCCTTCCACCCGTCCACCTTGTAAGTCTTTGTCGCTATAAGTAAGGATTTCATGTCTCATCTTTTTTTATTCTGAACTTGATTTCCATTTTTATGAACATCTTAAGAGTCTCATCTTCTATGTTCTTATCCACAGCACGGAGAGCCCGTTCACCTCCATCTTTATATAACTCCAGCAGTTCCTCGGCATACGCGATCCACACACAGTTATGGCACCCGCTCATGCAGCAGTGGGTGGGTGGAGGTGGGATTGTGACTCTTTGCGAGTCCGCGGAGACGGTGTCCGCGGAGTCGGGTCCATGGCTTGAATATTCTGGCTTCTCGCCCGGATTCTCTACGTTAGAGCTGTTCAAGGATCCGCTCAGAGAAACTCCTTTGGCCCAAAAATACAGGCTGGATCGTGGAGACGCAGGACGGTGAAGTCTCTTCAGGATCCAAAAGAGCAGCTGTTAAAAAAAAAAAGAGAAATATGGATTATCTTATATTTTCTCATTATGATTCCTACAAACCTTTCTTATTTCCAGAAGCCGTTCATTTACTAAACCACCCGAAAGGCACTTTTTTAACAAAAAAAGTAAACATTAGGAGTATACCTTTGTCTTATGAGATAAATAATGTTTTTTCCTTTCCAAGCATACTGTTTAAGACCAATATTGTATCCAAGAATGCTAATGAATGGCTGAGAATAGTGGGAGTTATAACCCACATCTACTGTAACTGCATATCCTTCATGCCCTATGAATGCTGGGTGAGTGGTACTCAGAAAGCCTCAATTTACATCAATTCCAGTTACCATAGCAACGCTGAATCCTTTAGGGGACAGAGGCTGCTTCAGACGGAGCTAAGTCTTCTCTTGTCCCCTAATTGTTTTCATGTCATAGCTCCTGACCCTTCATGATCTCTATAGCGGAAATGATGCTTTAAAAAAAAAAATAACATCCGCTGCAAAAGGCAATACGTCTTAGTAGTAGGTGATGCCCATATCCAAGATGGCGGCGCATGATATCGCTGACAAACGCTTTGACAAATAGCATGAGGGGTAGGCGGGTCTTAGTGCCAACAACGCAATGAACGCTGGTGTTTTGGGTTACGCCATGACTAACAGCCGGAAGTAAGGGGCTGTGGGGCGCACGTGGGTCCGGGGTGCTGAAACTATGGGGAAGAATAAACCCAATAAAAGTATGGAACAGCCGGGCCGTCCGGTGCAGCAGCGCAGGTGTGTGCGGGGAATGGGCTTCGGGATCCTGGACCGGGGGGAATAGGGTGGTTTAGAGCTGGGTAGTTTTAATTAGTGACTACATAAGAGGATTATATAGAAAAAAGTGACTGGTGCAAAGTTTGAAAAGTTATCTTATCACCATAGCAACAGTCCAGCAACAGTGTCAGTGCTTTGGTTGCTATGGTGACTGCACCAACTTTGCGCTATAATGCCTTCTAGATTGTAAGCTCTTTGAGCAGGGCCCGCCTCATCTGTTGTTTCTGTAAATCATTGTGTTATATACTACATGCTATGTCCTGTTTGTCTGTACAGCGCTACGGAATTTGATGGCGCAATATAAAACAAAAAGTAATATTCACAACCCCTTTTTATTATTATTTTTTATTTATAAAGCGTCAACAATTTCCGCAGTATTTCTTAACAGTCCATACATTAATTAGTAACGGGAAGCTTGGACGATAAAGTGTTAATCTGTCACTGTTATTAATACTTATTGTTTTGTTAGTTTTAAAGCGTAGAGCAAAAACATGGCTGTTCGAACAGCAATTTAATGTAAACAAGTTTATTATATTATAAACGCTCTATTTTAACCTGTCATTGTTTCATAGAAATATAATGTTACAGGATATGTACATTTCTTTGTGACGGGGTAAAGATAGTTGTTCTGCTCCTTAATATAATACACATCTGTAATAATCCAATCTTTGGCTTTTTGTATTTAGCCATGTAAAGAAAAAGACCAATTCGGCACCGAAAGACGTGGACATGCAGGAAATCCCATTCAAGTTGAGGGAAATTATGAAAAGCAAAATGGAAATGAACAGACCCACGAAAAAGAGGAAGAAAAGGGGAGGTAGGGTTATTCTTCTGTATTTGTCACAATAGACTGCGATTTGGGGTAAGAAGGCAGCCTCAGAATTCTTGATCCTACAGATTTATTATTAACTGTCGCCTAATTTTGCATTTTCAGCAAGACAAGGACCAGATCATGCAGAGATCCAGACCGAGATCCCAGTCCCCAAGTTTAAGAGGCAAAAGCGTGAATCTGTGGGTGCTTACTTAGACCGTATGGACAGGGCAGCCAAACACGTTATGTTCTTAAGCAAGAACCAGCCAGATCGCGAGCCCGAGCGGGAGCTGGACTTGGAGAAAAAGGCCAAAAAGACCCCAAAAGACAGCATCGCCAAAGATGGCATCTCAAAAGACAACGTGGAGAAAGACAGTACCCAGGAAGGAAAACCAGAGAAAGCTAAGAAAGCGTATGTTTTTCCATGAATGAACAATCTTACTACTAGAATCGCATTCAGTTGACTGGCTGATCCAGTAGCCTGTTTTTAGTCTCTCTAAATATATCTATTTATGTATGTTCTGCAGGTTCAACCAGCGGAGACAAGAAAAAGTTTTAAGGAAGAAAGAAGAAAAGGAGGCAAATCGATTGGAGAAGGATATTTTCAAAGGTAAGGTTGCGCTGTGCCGTGTATTTGCTAAAAACACAATTCTGACTCGTAAATGAAGCCGACTCGGACATCTTTATGTTTATACCCCTGTACGTTATATTAAAGGCCTCGTGTTCGGTGTCAGCCATGTTGTTTTTGGTTATTCATGTCTTCCATCTGCCCTTCCATATAGTTGTCAACTCACATGGTGCCTGATAATGTTACGTTTTCATATTTAACAGATGAAATAAAGTTTGGGGAGGTAGCTATGGAGCCACCATCTTTCACAGCGAAACCAAGGAAGAGCAAAGAGTGGTCAAAGGTAACGAAAGAATCTTGGGTCATGGGGCTATTAACGATTGTGTAGTTAGTTTTCTCATTTCCTTGGTAATAAAAATATAGTTAACCACCGGTATAACAGTAGGTTTTATGTACATAGGTTTTTTTTTTCCAATAGCCAAGAGATCGCAAGGGCATAGGGTGCCGGAACATGGAGTATGATGTCATAATTCTGTGCCTGGGTCCCTAGCAACACATCCATTGAGGGAGGACATATGGCCCTCTGCTAGACCTCTGTTGAGCATAGAAAACAATCCTTATCTCAATGAAATAAGTTATTTTATTAGCTGGACTCATTGTTCACATATGACATCATTACATTAGTATTGTAGATATAGTAACCCAATATGCCTGTTTTGCCCACTAGCCTGGGGAGAAACAGCTTCTGCTGAAGAAGCTCTTGAACAAAGATGCAGCTTCAGCGAAAGTACCTGCTCTGTCCATGGCAAGGAAGAGACTGTTGTTGGAGGAACGAGAGAGGGTTGTAGAAGCTTACAGGGAAATGAAGAAGAGAAAAATGCAACAGACTGGCCTTTGAATCCGCCATGTTTAACCGCACTTCCAGTGCCAACAAGCTGCATCGTCATTTTAGAGCAATCTGAAAGACTGTTCACAAAGCGACTTCTTATTGCGCAAGGGACGCTAGTTATTAGTGCCAAGTGACCTTTAGTCATTTAGGTGCATTGATGAAAGGACACGCCGAGTTAATATGATCTCATTGGGATTTCTTTACCAGCCAAAACTCTGTAAAGAGCTGTAGTTTAATTGGAGCTGAGATCCAATACCCATTGGTCTATATGATGTTCAAGTAATTTCCAGCAAGGCTTGCTAGTGTGACATACAATGTGCTCCCTTTGTGGGATGTATGTGCACGTTCGGCATTAACTATAACGTTTCAAAATGGTCTGTTTGGCCCATCTTAAAGGAGAAACACGGTCTCATCTTCAGACTTAATGAGAGCTTCTAATCTGCGGGGAGCCCACTGTCCTCTACATTTCTCCTCCAATAAATGCAGAGTGAATAACCCCGTTTGTAGTTATGGATCTTAATTTACAGTGATGTGAATATGTATCCATATCTTTGTGGCAATTATTCAAGTAATTATTCAAGCGGCCCTGGTTACATTCGCTTAAAAGCTCAACTAAAACCAACAGGGACTTTGATGACGTTAACATGAAGTTGGTCCCCCCTTTGCAGCTATAAACAGCTTCCACTCTTCTGTGAAGTTCCAATTTTAGAATGTTTAACCATTTATTGAGTAGGGCGTTTGTGAAGCCAGACACTGATATTGGATGAGGAGGCCTGGCTCTCCATTCCAATTAATCCCAAAGGGTGTTCAACGGGGTTGAGGTCAGGGCTCTCTGCAGCCAGTCAAGTTCTTTTGCACCAAGCTCATCCAACCATGTCTTTATGGACCTTGCTTTGTGCACTGGAATAGAAAATGACTTTTCCCCAAACTGTTTCCACAAAGTTGGAAGCATAGCATTGTCCAAGATGTCTTGGTATGCTGAAGCAGGATGTTTTTCCTTCACTGGAAGTAAGGGGGGGAGGCAAACCCTGATTTCAATAATTTAGAGGTTTGTCCCAATACTTTTTTTCCATACAGTGGTGTACAAAGCAAGGTCCATAAAGACATGGTTGCATGGATTTGGGGTGGAAGAATGTAATCGGCCCCATCGAACACCTTTTGGATTAAATAGATTGGAGACTGCGAGCCGGCCCCAACATCAGTGCCTGACATCACAAATGCTTTCCCCCAGTATTCTCCAAACTCTTGTGGAATAGTGGAAGCTGTTTGTGTATTTAGAATGCGATGTCATAAATGTCCTTGTAGATGTAAAGGTTGAATGTCCCAATACTTTTGTCCATATATTGTATATCATACTATAATGACATATATTATAATTATATGTCTATGTATATATATATATATATATATATAATGTGTATATATATCATATAATAGTATTGGTGTTACTTAGCGCCCGAAGAAACCTTGAAGTGGAAAATTGGCTGTGATAACATAGATGACCCATCAGAGGGCAGCAGAATATTTGTATACTCTAGTATCCGTAATAAAGTGTTAGATTTTGTTTCAATCTGTGACTTGAAAATTATGTATTTATTGCATATTGTTTCGGATTTTGTTTGTTTTTCTTTTTAAATAATTGACCCGTCCATGTAGATTTTTTTTTGGGAAAAATAGTGGGTTAACATTGCTTTGAGTTGCTAATTAATCCAGCATTCAAACAGCCTAGATAATGCTTCTTCTGGCATCGACAGGACTGCTTATGTCATTGCAGACAGAATGATGGAAATCAGATCTTAGATTGTGATTATTATAATTTATGCATGTTTACGTGGACCTGTCACCTGTACATTACAAAAAGACATTACATTATGATCATAGGCTACTAGGTGTTTTACATGCGGGGCATTAAAAAACTAAGCCTTTACTTACGCGGTGACACGCTTATCTGCCTGCAAAGTTTGCAAACTCATTAGCATTTGTAGAAATCAAAAGATTATTAACCCCTCTATGTTGACATTTAAGGATTTTTTGTTTTGACAAATATAAAAAGGACGCAAAGCTCGGCCTGATTCAGTAGGCAATTGAGAAAGAGAAGGTAGTCGCTGGTTTTACCAGAAACTTAAAAACCCCCGAAACCTTGCATTACCTGTTCTGCAAGTATTTGAGCTCAAAATATACAAAGGTGCATGTCTCCATCAAAATATGGGGGAGGAAAGCTGAAGAGCATTGTCGGAATTGTAGTCCACAGACTGTATAGTCCATGGTAGAGATTCCATATACATGTGTATATATATATATATTCCACATATAATACACATGTAGCCGCTTCCATGGAGCATTTGACCAACACGTCTTGAATCTCGGTAACGTAAAATGTGGAGAGTTGCTTTCAAGCATCCGAGTACTCAACCATCTCTTAGTCTTAGAAGAACAGAGACGCCTTTACAATGTCTAAAAGCCCCCATTGAGCAGTGGTTGTGGAAGGAAAGTGATGTGGTTTGGGGTGGGAACAGGATAAACCTTCCACAAAATAATTCATGAGAATGCTGCGTCCCCTAACACCTGTGAGGCCCAGAGTCCTGGGTATCAGCAACACGATTTCAAAATGGTTTGGACATTTGACACCCCAAGCTAATGAATAAAAGAAGAAATCTATGTTTTTCTAAACCATGTGGCCCCATCTGCCCCTTGTGCCCCCCTGGTAACTCGCATACGCACCAACACACATATTTACACACTCATACACATACACACTCGTACGCATACACACTCATACCACACACACACACACGCGCACTCATGCTAACATACACTCCATCTGTGTGCCCAAGTCGGACCGGGCCTTTGTGAATAATATTGGACTGGTGGGACGGGCAAACTGCCTCCCTGTCCCCTGGGTCAACCCGCCCCTGATTGTAAATATATATATATCAGCAACTAAAGACTGTGTCTATGCCTTTCACTAAACACCACCTTGGTTGGAGCATTCTCTTTGCCCGTTAATGGAAGCTCATCTGTCCTGGTGATTTAAGGTACGAAGAAGATAATGCTTTATTATCAGGATTGATGTTCGTCTACAAAATTTGCACCTCGATGTCTGCACATAAGCACGTCAGATGGACTTTTTAGAATCTCAACAAACACAAGGAAGACAAGGAACATCATCAAGGTTTGCGGATTAGTGGCGATACTCGTGTGAATGGGCCATGTGGCACATCGGGCAAATGACCTGCGATTTGTAGCTCCAGCTCGGGGGCTGCGGTGTGCATCTGCCGGCGGGATACGCTGGGCTGTACGCTTCATGGGCTGTACGCTTCACGGTCTGTACACTTCACGGGCTGTACACTTCACGGGCTGCACTTACACCCTTAGATGGCGGCCGGCCCTAAACTGCCTGCATCTCCTCGTAATCCCCAGTCCGGTCCTTCTTGTGTTGCAGCATTTAGGACGTCTGAGATGCATTTTTGAGAGATACCAGGAATCGTAAAACAATTGCGAAACGTTGCTCACTAGAGATGATTCAAAAACCACCCATTGTCCAAGTTTGTGCCGAATACGATTAGAATTTTAAACACTTATCGTTGCGTGACAGTTAAAAATGAGTTTGCCGATGGAGTTTCCGTATAACTCATATTTTTCCATTGACGTTGAGAAAATTAACCCTTTAGAGGATCCTCAGTAAATAGGTCCTATTGGTAAAGGGGATCCCTATTTACAGTTATGGATGTGGTGGTAATCGTGACACACGGAGATGCACAACCACGTGGAAAAGTCACGTGGGACGTGTTTGGCACCATATGTATCCTGGACCTCTCACAAAACTACATTATATAGAATTCTTCCTATGTGGGTTAATTTTGCACCAAAGCGTTAAGGGGAAGGGTTAATCCATTGCACCTAATGGGACCATCTGTCATTTGGAACTGTAGATTACCAGTGAAGGATGATGTTTGCATTTGGAAAGTTTCAGTATAGGCTGCCCAGAAACCACAGCAGTCTGTTTGTTATATGTCACAAGTGATGACAAGGTCCGGTCAACGCTTACAGAAACTAAACTCACGTTCTAGGTGAGGAGGACAGGTGAGGGGCAGTAGACGGTGGAGTGGGGTATTAAGACCAAACCCCATTCTGGTTCCTCACGCAAACTGCTGGGACCCATCCTAGGCCAGTAGACGCTGCTGCTGAAGAGTGCAAATAATATTTTGTTTGAGTGGAACGGCACCTTTAAGCAGCGACGTATTCAGGGCTAGCCTGAGTAGACCTAGGTCCAATAGTCCATTATGGACGATAATGCCATGGAGATGTTCCTCAACAGGCATCTCACAGGGATAGGATTTGAATATATTGTATTAGCACAAGTGATAAGATTCTAAACAATAGGAGACACGAATAAAACATTTCACAGTTTCAGCCCCAGCTTTTCCCATGAAAGGGAATTTTTTTTCCAGTTTGGACAATATATCTCTTTTACTGCTGACCGAACATGGACAATAAGTTCTAAATAATGTCCGGTTATACGTCTTGATTTAGAAATTAATCAATGCAAATTAAAATAAATTTACATGTATTCAAACCATTAAGAGATGTTATACGTTTGAAGGTAGTGCCCTCCTGGAGAAAGTGTGGTAAATTGGTGGCACTGACTTCCAGCAGAGGTGGCAGAGACAAACACCTGCGTGTATCTCGGAGAGGTCATGCATGCTTAAATATCAAGCACACCCAAATATCGCAGTCTTTTACCTTTAAGTTATTTCTGTCATCCGTGTTTTGCCTTAAATAAAGGGAACTGATGCAAAAAAAAGAAGAGTACGCTTAAAACATGACGTTAGTCGTAGATTTGCCTCGAGCCACAGCAAAAAAAAGACGCTTTTGTTCATCAGAAATACCAGACGTCTTATCAACATACCTGCGTTTTATTTCAAAGGGATACATTGTTCTCCTTCCAACTGACTCACACACTTACATAAAGATCTATCAAGAGGTCATTAAGTCACCTAAGAAGTCTCCGTAAAGTCCTGACTCCAGGCTAACCCCCCCAATAAGACCCCTTTCCCAGCCCTAAACATTGTCGCTCTTTACTCATTTGGAATATTAAGAGGTATCTGCAGGTGGTTCAGAGTGGTCATCAGGTGTCCCACCAACTCTGTCCCACCAACTCTGTCCCACCAACTCCTCAAAGGTATTTCTTCAGCTTCTTGAATCTACCGGTTTCATCAATCCCAGCAAAGACTTATTTGAACCAGAATCAAGTAGGAAGAGATTTTTCGGCTCATTGTATGGTTATATATGAAAGTCTTGGCTTCTCTCTCCATGTTTATGTAGACTCTTGTATTGACCTGGACGCAGGTATGGGGGGAATGCTACTTTGTTTCTGTAACGGCTTATTTTCTATGTCCCGGTGTTTTCTTTAAGTGGCGCCTTGGGAGTAGACTTGCTTCACCTGGTGATCCAAAACAAAGGCATTTTGTGTGGCCAGGAATGCATGCGCTGGAAGTTCTCCCCCTTCGCCGCTAGATGTTTATCTGTCATTACAGAACTAAGGCGTGAGGCCGAGAGCCGGTGTCCCTTAAATGCCCGTCTCCGTGTTACCAACTGATTAATATCCCGCCATACGTTCGTACTCTCCCTAAAGGTAACATTTTAGTGCCGCCTAACATTTCGCACCTCCTAACATTTTAGAGGGGCCGTGGTTAGCGCTACCACTACAAAGACTTTTTCTATGACTTTATGACCTATTTTTTAGCTATTTATGTAACTATATATCATAGGACAGATAATATATTTAATTTACACAATTTAATTCATAAGTCTACTTTTGTGACGTTTAGGGCTGTAGAACCCTGTGATACCCTCATACCCAACAAACATTCTGAGCTCCTAGAGCAGAGGGGCATCAGGGGAGGAAAGAGGGTGTTTTGTCTCAAAGTTGATCTCCTAAACAGGGATACTTGGGAGTTAGAAAATAAATGAATAAAACATTAATTGGCAAATACAAAGTTAGGTTTAATAAATTAATTGAGAGACATTTAAAGCTGTGTTGGTGACAAAACAAACAAAAGTTTGTCGATGAGCCCAGCGGTGAAAATATCTGTTGTACCCGGCCTACAGCAAGCAAAGGGTTAATTACTAATGTTGTTTGGGCAAGTTCTAAGCTCCTTTGTGTAGACGGGATAATTGGTCCCTGAGCAGCAGGGGAAGGGGGCAGTTTCTGCGCACTCCAGAGATTAACGCGCTTTCATTAGAGGCAGACCTTCTACTACAAATAAACAAACTGGTGGCCGATCGCCGAGTCACGTCGGATAAATTAATGTGACAGCAAGGGACATTCGGCAGAGACGCACGGATCCGTTTCCTAGAAACCAGGGGTTCTTGTGTTTTGGGAAAAGCAGAGCTCGGAGGTGGAATCGCATTTAAAGAGCAGATGCCCAAAGGCATAAAAGAGTCACATGTTTCAGCGTCAGCGTTGGGTAAGATGGGGGGAAGATATACCGGGTAGGGTGACCATATCAACCGCGTCATTTTCACATATTTCTGACCGGCATGGGTTACGTGGCGCCCCCTGCAGAGTGCGACGTGTAATTGGTTCCCTTCCGCGCGTTTATACATCCCGCGTACTGTAGGGGGCAGAACTTTGAGATCGCCCATGTCGGAATCTCACGTGTCCAGAAGGAATTCATTAAATATGGTGACTCCTACGGCCTGTGCGCAACTAGGGCCACCAGGAACTGCAGCCACTGGCTTGGGGGTCTCCTCCGGACAACCTAATGCATTGTATATACAGGATCGTATGAGTCTGTAATATAAAAATTAACCTCATTTAAGTCTCCCATGAACTGATCTCAAAGTCTTAGGAAAGCGATACTGTGGAGTTCCGTAGACTTTGTGTTCAAAGAGCTCATTAGCTGGCAGCTCTGTGCCTCCAGCTAATACTTCAGGGGGAATTAAATTTGGGCTGAGTAAGGTTTATTCAGAAACACAATCCAAAAATCAATGGCCCTCACCTCCCACTCGTTCCCAAGGACAATGCTGGCAGAATTCTCACCGTGTGCGCTCAGGCAGGACACAAAAGGGACATTTTAACCAAGACCACCAAATGATTAACTACTAATAAAATATTCCATAGGGCTGTTTGTTTAATGTGCGCGGATAGGCACTGTATATTGGGTAGAAAGACTGATTTATAGGTCTTGGTGATGAAACAAAGGACAGGACTGGGTTTAGGCAATAAAGACCCTCGAAGGCACCTCCATTCTCTGACATGCCATAGTCTCGTATGATGACTTCTGGGCCTTCTCCACAACCTCATTAAAGAAGTCCAGCTCTTCATGGGACACATGTGAGAAGCCCCTACTTTTGAAGGCAGGGCTGTGTGTGGCAGTACGTCAGTGTGGGACTGTGGGGATCCCATGACAGAGAGCACCATGACATCATGCTCCTGCCCTTGTGATAGACATAGAGCTGTGTTTGACATCACACAATGTTGGGTGTCACATCAAGAGGAACTAGAGGCCCGGAATACATGCTAGTGCCGTTCCTTGCATGAGTCAGGCATGTGTCACGTTCACATGTTGCAGAGAACATGCTATTTTATGATCCCCAGACACTCCTCTGGTGTATGTGGTAATTACTCACGCCTGTCTAATCACGGCTTAGAATACACATCATTAGTAGATATAATTATTTCCTGTTTATTGCCACAAGCCATTAGCATGAGAATTAACAGATGAGACTCCAAGATGGGGACACAGTCCTGGACTTAGTGCTGGATATGTTTGGCATTTTGTGGCATTTCCACGGTAACATGTCGGTGCAAACATTTAAAATGGCCACAGACGGGCACTTCCGTTTTAAGGCTGTCGGGATAGGGGCGGGGCTAGGGGAGGGGCATTACAGGACTATTTATATGACTTTTTGACATATTAATAGCTATTTATGTAACTTTGGAATGCATGTTATTTACACAATTAAGGGGTGGGGAACCCTGTGACACCCACATACCCAGCAAACATTGTGAGCTCCTAGAAAAAAGGGGCATCGGGGGAGGAAAAATGGCCATCAGATGTTTAGGTCCCAAGAAAGGACCGGTAGTCCATAGAGGTGCTGTTCCACTAAACATTAATTTCAGTCTCTAGAATGTTAAGCAAGTTAACCAAGAACATCAGTAATTTTATCCACTAGCCGGGGCCCATCAGACGTTTGTTCCGGTGCCCACAGTACTGTTCTAAGTATCCTTAGCTGCCCCTAATGCTGTTTAAGGGGATATCTAGAAAGCCTAAAGTATTAGTATTTCAGGAAAAGATTAGAGAAATTAATCCAAAAAGCCTTAGAGACGGGTACGTTACCGCTAACTGTAGCCATTGCTCTAATGATTAACCTTAAGTTAAAAATGTACATGTTTTATTTAGAACAATGCATGCAAACCACCTGTTTTCTACATTTCTAGTCCCTTCTTTTAACTGGGGCCAATTTTTCCATTAATAAAGCAGGAGCGCGTCCTGACAAGCCTTAGGGTTACTGTTGTCTGGTGCGACAAAGTTTCTTTGTGCCTATCGATCCATGGAGCTCTCCTACAGAAGCCGAAGAGTAAAAGTGGTGCTTAATAACATCACCTATGGGCACTACAGCAGGTTGTAGAATCCATCGGTGTCCGGGGTAAATGCGTTTTATAAAAAAAATAAATAAACAAAACAACAAATTTGTTGCTGAAACAAATTCTTATATTATCTATGATGTTCTGCATGATGGGAATTGTAGTTGCAGTGGGGGCGTCCCCACAGTACGCGTTACTCTGTGTATCCTTAAACTTGGCACGGCCTCCCCTGCTTTTCTCCTGAATGCCCTTGAATATCCGTTCTGGCTGAGATCCCTCGATTCCAACAATGAGCCGGTCTCCTGCAAGCCAGCCGGCAAAGCGTGCGGCCCGTGGGCACCAGGTCTGTCTTCAGAATGACTGCCAGAACCTGAGGTTACCCCACTGGTTGCAATTTGCACTATTGTGGGCTGTATCTACTAAGCTGCTGAGAACACAGGGCTTCGGATGCTAAATTCATACTATGAAAAGATGTATATGAAATCCCTGCTGGTCAGGTGACCCAAGATACCGATCTGTTACCATTTCTGAATTTCACTATTAGAGCTATATGGTAACTTATGACATCATAATAGTGGAATGGTAAAGGGTCAATATTTTTGGAGACTCAAGACCAACAAGGCTCTACAGCCTAGATCACTGTCACCTCAATGTTTTAATTATCCACAGCCTTAAAAACCTTAAAAAAAATATTGGATTGTTCCAGATAGAATTTTCAGTCTGGAATAACAAATTTCAAATAAGAACTTAATGCCCCAAATTCTCAAAATTGTGTAAAACTTTGTTTAGGAAATAAACTTTTCAGAGTTTTATTGGCTTATTAATTAATTAATCAGCGAAGCACAGAAGATATTATAATGCTGATACGTTCTTTACAAGAGACATTGTTACAAGTCTCAAGAAATTCTAACTGTTATTCTAACTCTGCACCGGATTCGAGAGAATGAGTGCCAAATTAGTCTCAAGCATTCCCCGAAAGTGCCAAGATTCATCCTCCGAGATAAACATTCCCAGTGTGAGAAAAGGGGTTTTATTACGGAAACAGAGAGGTAATGAGGTCCCAAGCAGGAAAGCCCTCAGTAAGATGGAGTGAGTGAAGGGGAAGGAAGTTCCTATTCTTGTTTATTTGGTTTGCCAAGGATGGAGAGGTCACTGGAGGCACAAGGCTGGATTGTTTTCTTGGGGTGGTATACGGCAGAACGTTTGCAGATCATTTCTTTTCTTCATTGGAAGAGAGGGACCTTGGCTTTGGTAGAACCCTCTACACTGATGTAGAAGAGCTGGATCAAGATCCCAAAGGGCACCAAAGTAGAATACACATGCCAGGCGCAGGGTAATCCCTCTATGAGGTCTCATCGATGTTTTAGGGTAAAACCAAGTGAGCTTCAATGGGATTCTCCATCAGGTTTTCACATACTACCTAGGTTTTTATTAGATTGTCGAGTGTGAGTGAGTCAACCCCACGTCTATCAACTTCCAATGGAACGTCCATAAGGCGCGTAAGCTTACTATCGTTTATTTGTGTACTAGACGGGGTGGAATTCGGTCTTTACATGCCCTTAGTGAATAGTACCTCCAGAATACAGGTTCTCTTTTGATGGGTATTTATGTGAAAGGCCCCAGGACAATAACACAATGAAGGTATAAGCGTACATTCCTAACTTTCCTAACTAAACGTAATCTCTAATGCTCGGTTTGTAAACACAGAAATTATATTGACATTCCACAGAACCAGCGACCCACACGATGCCAAAGGCCCACTTTCTACTCCTCGAAAATATTATCTTCTAAAGATAAAATGAAGTGTCCACTGAGCAAATATTGATTTCTCAAAGTCTGGCAGATGGCCTCTATTTAACTGCACGGTCCATTAACTTTTACCAACACTCAACGTTATTGACAGTCTCTGCCCCAACCTCCTTAAACTCATCTCCCATTTTTTTTTTACTTTTTCCATTAGAATTAAATGGAATAAAACAAAATCAGGGTAACCTGTGCATTGGCACCATGGGAAACCGCATGCAATGGAACACAATAATAAAAAACCTAATATATGTCGTGTAGCCGATTGTATTTCAGCTTTCTTCATGTCATGGCTACTTTTCTGGAGTTTCAGTTTTCGCAATCCTAGTATTCCGAGAGCTGATTTTGTAACAGAGAGGTAATAAGGTCGCCTGATTCAACTCATAGTTGTGCAAGCTCAAGCTCCACACTCGATAAATCTCTCGTTCATACTCAGGTCTTAAGTATTTGAGGACCACACCTGAATTTCTAGTTGAGCTTAAGAGAAAGACACCTTTCTTCCTGGAAAATAGCCCGGAATATTTACCCTCAACGTCAACGTCAACGTGAGCCATGATCATCATCCTCAACTAGCTTTACTCTCCTTATCTCAGTGTAATCCATGAGCTGATTCAATGCTCTCTGTGGGATATCTGACTTACCCAGGGTCTGCCTTCTTTAGTAAGATGTACCCTGTGTCTGCGCATGCTTACCCTTACTCCTAACACTGCCACCATTTTCCCGTTGAACTGCCCAACGGTAAAAAGGATGTTTCTACTGCCGAATGTAATTAAATTCCACAAAAGTCCTTTATAAAGAGAACTGGAGTGATTTTCAGTGCAATGGTAAATAAAGATAAGACATATATATATAGATATATCACTGACGACACTTACTACCAAATTCAGATAGCGTACTCTGTGATAAAAGCGCATGGTGATAATGCGATGACGACAACATGTTTTGTCAATAATAACTGTAGATTAGCTCTGTGGCTGTGGATAATCTTTTATAAAGAGATATATTATCCATGTATCCAGAGGGAACCCTGCTTTATTCTATTAATGCGAACTTCTTCTGCTGCTTAATTCTTCTTCTTCTGCGTAATTTCTTTCGAAGGACGAAATGGGGCATCAAGTAACCCAAGCGACCAATCGGCATTGTTAATTGGAACCTTTCACCATTCATTTTAATGATTTGTGCATTTAACAAAAGAAAATCTTTCAAATTTGGAAAGTGTCTTCAAAGATTATACTTTGATTAAGATGAAGAATATACTTATATATATATATATATATATATATATATATATATATATTCTTTCTTTTTTGCCATTATTTTCTTTCCCAAGGACCAAATCTTTATGGAAATCTTACTCTTTCCTCTCCCGGTGTCCCTCTTTTCTAGGAGCTCAGAGTGTTTGCTGAGCATGAGGGTATCACAAGGTTCTCCAAACCTGGAAGCCACAATAATGTCACCCATGTCTGTCCATTGTTCATTAATATCATTGTCTTCATTAATACTGCTGGAAGACCACCATAGATTGTCTACCATTCCATTGTAGAGCGTTGACATCAACTAAGCCATGGTACCTCCAACAGATGAAATTATCGATTGATGTTTTTGATCTTTAATATAAAACTTTATGTCTTCCATTTGTCATTACTAGATATTTCAGGAGGAAGCTCTCGTGAACATCTAGTTGACCTGTGGAATCCACAAAACGGGTGATTCTCTAACCAGTTATCTCGAAGCTACTGTGGCCCATGGTTTGTAGTATCTCACAGGGCAAGATGTCACATCCATTACGTATGCTACCTATAAAACTAAAGATCTAAAGAATTGTAACACATTTACTGCCTTAACCACAAACAGACCTCCTGCCATACTAGCAATAAACTGGAGGTGCCCCATGTTGTTCTTACCCCCTACTTGTTTGATACTAATCCTATGTCGTAATCTCAGATGTGTTAACCCTTTAACTCAGGGTCGGACAGCATCTGGGCAACTATGACTCTCACATGATTCTGACAGGTTGGCCAACATCCTGGCCAAAACGTGGGTAGGACGGGGACTTTACTTGACTCGTTAGCATTTATTTGTTTGTATCAAACTGCTATTATGGATGCTCCTCTGATGTTCAGCAGGCCAAAGACCTATTATTTCCATATTCTTAGCCATATTTCCACAAGAACGTTCTTCATGCCTGGCAAAGTGCTTTTGGTGGCAAGTAAGTTGTGAAATACTTTTACAAGCATCTTGAAGGGGTTTATAAACATATACACAGTTCTTTTTTTTTTTTTTTTAAAAATCATAATTAAATCAAACCAATATAAAATGATTTTATTTGAAATGATTACCAGAAGCGCGACAGTAAAAATAAAATAATTTAAATAAAAGTTTTATTATTATTGACGACAAAGTTGATCATAACAAGCCACAAGACACATCTGGAGTGTACAAATTGCACAAGCTTTTCGGGGCCAATTAAATAGAACATGTTTTTCAGCGCCAAGGTGTATCTTGTTAGTAGACATAAGTACCTAGGGCATCTTGTCTGTGCCGGACTTCGCCTCCCGGCATTCATCATAACTAATGGTACATCTGCTAAGAAAGATGAGATCTCCTAGCTTGAAGGGCTAGAGGCTACCTAGTCCCCGAAGAGATGGTTGCCAAATTTTGATAAGGGGTAGGGGCAGGTAGATGATGTGAATTTAAAGACCGTGCCAGCTCACTCATACAAGAATCAAACATGCCATATTGTAAAAACAACACTTATCCCTTTATACAGAATGCTATGTCAGTTAAATATACACAAAAAAATATACATTTACATCACTTTAATTTTAAACAGGTAGAGTTGGTAGGGGTGGTGATTAGCGTATAGGTGAAATAAATGGACTTTTATAATAGATACGATTTGTGTTAAAGGCACTCAGGCTTTGGTAGCAGCGTTTAGCCCTCTTTGCTGCTATAAAGACAGAAAATACATGTTTTTTTAGAAATTCCTGTGCAAAGAAAGCATAAAACATAAAAAAAATGTAACGTGGGAAAGACCTCTTATCAGTAAACCTGAGCCTACAAGAGGCTGACACCATGTTGTGTTATTGACTTGTTCCTTATAACTGTGGGTCGAAGAAACATAAGATGGTCTGAATGTTATGTGGGCTCCGTGCATATTCATTATGTGAATCTTTATTATAAAATCCGACATCGAAGGCTATCCTCTTTACAGTTTTCCGGTAGAAGTCTTATGTGAGTTCAGTAACTGAGCGTGGAAGTCCCCATAGCTTTAGCCTCCTTCCCAGGTCCATCTGGATAGAAGAAGAAAGGAAAAGTCCATTGCGGATCCCGTAGTTGGTGGCAGCGGTGGGATTTTACCATTGTTTGTAGGGTGAGGGAGTCTGAGGAAGGACAAAAACACATGTTAATTAAAATGTTACCATAGCCCTTTGTAATTCTTATTTTACAGAATAATTGCATAAGATTGACGAACAAAAATAGCTCCAGCTGTAACTATTCGAATAAATTCACTTAGTTTTACGTTATGTAGGTCGTCTTCTATCGATTGCGTTTAATGTTACCTGTGTGTCATTGGATGAGTTGTTTGCGTTTTGTCGACTCTGTGCATTGTAGGCATCGTCTGCCCGTATCGTTGAAGCTGGATGAGTGTTGGCCGTGGCCCGGGGAATTATGACTTCATAGGGAACATCTGGCTATTGAGAGAAAGAAAAAAGGGTTAATAAATATTAATTAGAATTTCTGACTAGATTACATTAAAGAAAACCTTAGTTTCCTAGAACAAGTCATAGCCAACTGTATCCGATAAAGACATATATAAAGAGAATAAATCATGTTTGTACCGCCCCGTGCCTAAAATTTAGAAAATTTACAGCTGAGAAAAATATTTTGTTTAAATGCACAACATTTCCATGAATCGGAAGAAAAAAAAACCCAAATAAAAAAAAATTATTAGCGTTTAAAGAGAACCTGCCTGCAATAAACATACTGCACTATATGATGATGATGATGATGAAGCTGACGATTATTATTTATTTATATTGGGCCATCATCTTTTCTGCATAGTACTGGACCTGCCACCCAAGGCTATGTCGGCCTAGGGCAAAATACGTCACTGACGAGTTGCACCTTTATCCGAGGTTTTCAGAGCTATTTAGAAAGTATTACTTTTTTTTGTGGCGGCAGGTCTACCTTGGACATCCCTTAGTCTTAAAAGGGTTTTTTTTAATTGAAATTATATATTTAGTGCTGAATCTCTGGTTAAAAACACTGACTCCTAACTAAAGCAGCAAGCTGGAGCTTTATGGCCATTGTTGGATAATTCTACGAGTCTAAGTCTTTGTTACCCACAAAGATCAACTAGAAGAGGTAGTCGATCTATCTCGGGGATTATAGGAGCTATTTATTTTCTTAACGCTTCTTCTTCTAGAGATAGGAAAGACAGGGACGTGTTAAGACGCGAAACTGCTTTGGAATCAGCCTTGTCAGCGGAAAATAACTCGGTGCGATAAAGAGAGATATTTTACTGGTGGCTATCTCGTCGCCCATTATGTTTCAAAGGGCAAAATTCTGTTGGATTTTTAGAACTTTGTATGTCTTTAAGTGAGTAAAACTCCAAAACACGGAGATAGCTAAAGAGATATGAGTGATGGGAATGATTGTTGGGAGCCATACGGCTTGGAAGCATTGGCTGCTCCTGGGAAGTCAATGTACAGACAGAGCTAACAGTGTTATTGGAGTATGAAGAAATCTGCCTCGTTGGCCGCATAGATGATGTATCGGGAACAGTCGCTTAGTGTTCTCGGTGTTTGCACACAGAACAGCCACAAAACACTCCTCAGCTAACCTTCGAAAAAGCAAAAAAAGCGCAAAGAGCAGTCACTCAGATCGTGTCTCAGACAACCATAGACCTTTCACCGTCCGGAGGACCAAAGAAGGGACACTTACCCTGTTCTTAATTAGAGTCATTTCCGTCGGCTGGAAAATGCTGTTTCTTACTTGTCCGTCGTATCCATTGTATGGAGACACAACCCGCTTGGCTGCTGACAGAAGATGAGATGTCTATAAGTATCAACGACATTGACCACTTTTGGCTTTCTTTGGCGTTATAATTATTGGCTTTCTTTGGCGTTATAATTATATATAATTATCTGTATACGTAGGGCGGTCAACACAAGTATTAACCTAAGGTACAGAACTTTAAGTTGACAGCAAGGTGGTGGGGGTCTCTGATGGAGATGGCCTCATCCTCAAGAGAGGGCTTTCAGGGGTCACTATTATTGATGATCTAGAGCAGGAGCAGAGATAGTGCCCTAGACACTGGGTTACTTGTACGAAACAAGTAAAGGGACCTTTGCTCCTTGTGGGAATGAGGGCCTACTCAGGTCAGGAAAATAGTTTGCTTGCTTTGCTACTTACCCAAGGGTGGCTCATCCATGGAGAAGGCTTTGTTCTCCATATACATTCTCTGAGTGTTCTGCTCTTTCAAGATGGTTTCATAACCAACTCCCCTCGGTGCATCGTCCTCAAATGTCTGCTCCAGATTCGGCTTGGTCAGCTGGGAGATCTCTGGGATAATGTATAATAAAATAAAGGCCCAAGCGTTCGAGACCAGAGCAATGGCGAGTGTGGGGTCATCCCAGTAGGTAGGGTTTCCAACAATGGGATTCCCATACACGTACATAACAATCCACACTATCCAAATACAGATGGACATGAAGAGGGTGAGCAAGATGAAGATGCCGTGTTTTCTCCAGTAACCGTATCGGCCACATAAGGCTGGCCAGGCAGTCACAAATCCTGCGAGGATGAGGAACATTACGTAGATCAGTGCCATGACAAAATCTTCATTCTGAATGGCACATGCGTTTACTGGGGGATTGCCCGACCGGACTATGGTGATAATGAGCCACTCTGTATTGATGATAACCTCCACCAGGGTCAGAAACACAGCTATCCCAAAGACCACCCAGCCTCGAATTCCTGTGTTCTTCCTCACCAAGTAATTTAGGTTGATTCCATGTGCCCACAAGCACGAGAAGCAGATGGCAAACAGTAGCCCAAAAAGGAACCTTCGGGAGGCACAAGTTGCAAAGTCCTTTTTGACAATCATGTCAAACACCAGGCAGAAGAGTCCCAAGGTTCCAAAAAGGAAGAAAATTTGAGTTCCGAGTATACTTTTCTTCTTTACATCTTGGATGAAGGGTGTGCTTGCTGCCAAGACTATGATGAGGACAAAAGATGACACGATGCCAGCGCTGGTAATAGCTTCGAGTACAATGCCCCATGCAGCTGACAGGTCACAGAGGTAATAATACAGGGGATTTAAGTCCTGTCCACACCCAGAAGGTGTCTGGGCACCGGCCATGTGAGGCACACTGGAAATGAACCAAAGGCAGGCGAGGAAGGGCAATGTTGGACGAGACCCAGTCCTAAAAAGAGCCATGTTTGGATCTACAAACAAAAAGGAGAGAGGGGTCATAAGAACATTGAAAACGCGCCAATAGGAATGTACGTAAAGACATGTCTACCCAACAGAGTTTAAAGTGTCTTTCACCTAAAAAATAATTGACAGCCCAAGAAAACTGTTTATGAAGCTTTACATATAATGGGCCCTTATCTGTACCTCCTTTTAAAAAAACGTTAACACGTGTTAACATGTTGTTTATATTCTATCAATGAATATATATATATATATATATATACCAACAAAGAGAAAATACATTTAAAATAACATCCAGATACAATAGATTGTAAGCTTGCAGGATCAGGGCTACTGTGCCTTTGGACTCTTTTTCGTGTCTTTGCGTTATGGGTAATTCTGTAATTCATTAATTTTACGGTTGTTAATTTTGTACTCTGGGTCATTATAATAGCGCTATAAGTTATAATAAAAATTAGATATGAAAGGAGCGGCTATTGTTAAGAAAAAAGTATTCTACCTTAAATATGAATATTCCTCATATTGAAGGGTCAGTTCAAAAACGGAGGCCCCACATGTTTTTTTAGCAAATAAGTAAAGTTTCCGTTCACGTTAAGAATATATTGTTTACGGGATTCTAGCACGTCACGTGTGCAGGATTATAAATATATTGTTCATCATCGTCTGGCAGCTGTGGCGTGTTCAACAGTTTAGCTCTGGGGCATTTTCAGCTCCTCTGCACATTGTATTCCCATACCTCCCAACCCTCCCGAACGCAAATGCGAATCTCATACTTACCAAGTGCCCCTCTTCTTGAGGAACAGTCCCTCTTTTGGATGAAAGACGCCCCCCTCTTTTCTAGGAGGTCAGAATGTTTGCTGGGTGTGAGGGTTTCGCAGGGTTCTGCAGCCCTAAAAGTCACAAAAGTAGGTTAAATTATATCACATACATCAATAAGTCACAAAAAAACTCTTTTTTTAAGCCATTCTCGTTTAGGAAGCCCACAGGTCTGTCTCGCAAAACACTCTCCTGGATCCAAAGGGTTAAAAATAACATTTACTTTTCTAGCTGTTGAGACGGCAACACTTGACTGGACATTACTGGTGTTTATTGCGAATTTCCAGTTCCCTCCAGTCTAAAACCCACTTCCCTTAGTAACGTATAAATACAGAAGCACTAAGGACCTTTGGCACTTTTGGACCCCGTGTCACTTTTATTTATTATTATTATTAATGATGTTATTGTTATTATTAGGCTATAAATTGTTACCTGAAAATATTCTATACTAGAAAAATATTATTTTATTTGTTTGTTTACCAAGTCAATGTCTAGAAAGCAATATGCGCGGGTATTTTTGTGTGTATTTTATTTTACTGAGAGTGTACTAGATCAATGGAACAGCCTCCCAGCAGAAGTGTTTAGGAAATGTTAAACAATACATGGGCTAGGCATATGGCTCCTGAATCCAAGACGAGACCAAAAGACTGATTAAAGTCTTTTCAGCAGAAAAAAACGGGCGACAAGACGGGCAGTGTGGGTCTGACCTGCCAGCAAATCCCATGCTTCTATTCCTATTGTATATCATACAAAAACTTCTGCTGCAGAAATATCACAATCACAAGAAAAATCCATTCTCCATCTAACACGGTTCTCAGGGAAACTGCTGAGTGCTTTCCTGTAAGGGTCACAGCCTCCTATTATGATAAAGAGCTGCAAGGGAAGTGGATGCATGGAAAGGCTTCCCGGCAGTCTAACAACACAAAAAGCAACTAAGCACACTCCTTACCAGCTGCCGTATCTATCGCCTAGGGGCATATTTATAACACAATAAACTTCACAACTTCACACAAAAGTCATTTTGTAGGAGGGGGGGGGGGCTGGACAGCCATACATGGAAACTCTCAGGATCTGACCCTCCATACTCATCTGCCAGGTCCTTGGTTGAAAGAGCATTATTATTATGCAGTAGCTGGAGGGCCGCAGGTTGGACACCCCTGATGTAGAGTATGAATTACAGTGAGACTGCTCTACGTTAGCTAAGACTTCTAATTGTCTAAATAATAATGACAAGTCAAGGTTTCCACGAGGACAGAATCTTCATGATGGGCCATTAAAGGGTTAATATTTAAAGGGTCTCAGGGCGCGCTCATTTAGAAAGTTCCCTAGAAACAAAACAGGAAAAAAGTAACATTCAACGTTTATTATTTTTTTAACTTTGTTTTATATGTTTTAATGTTTGTTTTTTCTCTGTAATAAATGTTGTATCCCTTTTTCTCTCCGATAATAAATAGATAATAATAATAACAGTAACTTCCCGGCCTGGCTCTCCTAGAGTTTTTACACTGCTGCTCCACTCAGGAGGCCGGGCTAGCTAATTACTACCCCACGAGGAGGGCAGGTAGTAGGTAGTAGACACCGGAGGTCTCTGCGTTCATGTGGGCCGTGTGGGTGAGTTCCCAAGTAAATATATTTCTCTGTAAACATTAAGCAAGTATATGATGTCATCGGCGCCAGGTCATAAATGAATTAAAGATTTTATTTAATTTTTCACAATATTTTTGTTGTATTCGCTGTATTAAATATGCAATCTGCAGGGGGAAACATGGAGGGACCTGCAAGGGTTGCCCTTTGTCATGCATTGGTAATTATGTGCGTCTCCCATTTTAATCACATCACAGCTCATCGTTTAGTGAACGTCTCCCTAACTCATGGTGTTCTGTCTTAAACAGTTCTACGGCATCCAAGCCTGGCTAATAAACCTTTTAAAGCGAGTCGATGCGGTCCCCGTAAGCCGTGACTAGCGGGTGCGGGATCACGGGGGGTCCGCAGGGTCCGCCGTATCGGTGTCATTGGACGATTTAGTTGGGTATCTTGTTTGTGCAGGTGGGCTGCAGGCCGGGAAAGCGGCGGCAGTCGTTTAACGACCTGCTTCCCCGGTGATACAAACCGTCTAATTGTTTGTCTGATCCGTGACTTCCTCCAAACGTGTCATCTGTAGGAAGTGCGGACGTAAATCCGTGTCGCTGCATGGCGGGGGACACGCAAAAAACACGTCTCGGAATCTCAAGACAACTACTCCCATCATGCATCATTTTATAAATTGCGTTAAGGGCAATGTGGTTTCAGCTCCTTCGCTTAACTATGCGCTATGAAGGACTGATGTGTCCAAGAGGGGCCGGGAAGGCTCAGCGTAAACTTTCAGGGGTTCCCTCTGAGTTTCGGGGGGCTTTTGCCCCAATCTCAGGGTGAGGGGGCAGATACTTGATGGATTATTAAAGGGTTAATATTTCAAGAGTCGGCTGCTTCAGAAAGTTTCCAGGTATTCGCGTAATTCAATGAAAACGTGAAGAAATCTCTGTGATATAACTATACATTATACGGGGCCAGCCAAGCTGTTTCCACAGCAGAAGCTCATTGGGAGTTGGCCCTTTATAATGAATGGAGAAGTCAAGGAGTTTAACCCACGCCTCTCCAGCAAACTCTAGTGAATGAACTTATATGAGAGAATTCTGTTTTGATGGGGCTTCATTAGCTAAGTCATTCGTAGATTTTATTCTTGCATCTCCCCCCCCCCCTGTACGTCATATGTTGTGTTTGTATATCTGATATCCGCGCATGAATTATTACTGTTTTGATTGCGTATGTGAATTATTACGGGAAGGCGGCAAAGAGGTGGTGGATGGTGGGGGGTAGTTGAGGAAAACGTCCTTGGGGGGGAAAATCGCTTCCAAGGTAACAAGATCCCGTTGAACCTTTATGTTTACAACTTCCAGATCCGTCATTAACTGAGCCTCGTCGTTAAACGGAGGAACCCGAAATCCCAACGAGGTCTCATTAGGGCTTAGAAAGAAGCCAATCGCCCCACGTTGTGTTATCGCTGCCTGCTTAATGTATGTTTTGTAAATACATCGGCTAATTTATGGATTTTTGTATTTATTTGTCTATAAAGCGCTGATCCACAAGCCCTGGTCTCACTGCGTTATGGTAGACAGCGGCTACGTTTTAACCTCTAGGACTTGTAACGCATGCAGATCAATCTATGACAGTAGTTTCTATTTGGTGCTCAACAATGATATCATAGATGGGGTACAAACAAACTTATAGCCCGTATCCATGGCAATCGGTATTTATGACGTAACCATTCTGCACCATATAGAAACACAGAATTTCGCTGCAGATCGGCCCCCGTTCGGCCCATTTAGTTTGCCTTTTTTCCCTGCTCTTAAGACTCAAACCTTAATCAGTGCTTGGTCTTATCTTGGATTCAGGAGGTATATGCCTGTTGCATGTTTAAATTCTCACTTTTATTAGCCTCTACCACTTCTGCAGGGAGGGCGTTCCACTTATCTACCACCCTCTCAGCAAAGTAAAAAAAATAACTGCTACAAAGGTCATTGTATAGCCCGTGCTGTTTTGTTAGGAATATTTGTAGATCTGCTCCTGCAATGTATAGATCTAAAACGTTTCCAGAAGAGAGTCCATTTAACTCTTTCTTTCCCAGTGCCCTTAGTACCTAAGGAGGTTGGAGATCCCTGTCGATCGGGGAGAGCTTTCATTGAAGCGGCGTGAGAGCGCTCGGTCTACGACCGCTCCTGTACAGCCCCGCATGAAAGAGGGTTTTATTCAGGGGGCAGAAAATAACTATTAACCCCTTGTTCCCTGGAGACGTGTCCGTAGCTGGAGAAGGCTTTACAATCAAAGGGGGGCTTGAATGGCTAATCATTTTGTAATTGTTATGTCAGACCAGTGATATCTGGATGCCGGGCACTTTATGGCCGGTGGCCACCTGATGACGTAAGCGTGGCCGATGGGCATATCCAGCAGATGGTCATGCAGAGCAGATCAGGTGAATATGGGAGTGCTCTAAGCCAGCGGCCCAGCGGGCCAGTCCTGCCCCGTCCGGAAGTAGCCACTGTTGGTAGTCGTGTGATATACTACTCCGTTTCTCATAAACCCCACTTTGCCGATTTTTCTTTCATAGACCCCCATAAATTAAATGATACCCCAAAGAGACAAGTCCCAGAAAAAAGCAATAGGATGGGGACTTGAGATTAAATAAAACGCCATCTGGAAGGAAATATAGAACGCCAAACTATATTTAGTTTTAATAAACTAGCATAATTTAATAATTTCTAATAGATATTATTAGGGTGATGCAGTTATTTTTTTTTTATTAAGTTGACTTTAATTCTCACGGATTATAATGTGAATGATAAGAAAGTCTTTAATTACCGGGGTCCGGATTTAAAGCGGGTTTAGGTAATATTAAGCTATGTACATAAGGGGATCACGAACAATGAAAGCCGTTTTGTTACTATTGTTGCCGTATTGTTACAAGGCCGATACGATGTTACTTCCCATGTCGTTTGTAGCCGTTAAAAGGTTTTGTTGGCTAAAATAAATAAAGGCTTTCGAGGCGGATAATACCCTGGCCCTGGGAAAAAGGTCACAGTACCCATGGCTTTTTTAGCACAGGACGGGCCGATACCGGCCAAGTGTCCCGAAACCCCCTCCTTTGTCCAATGGCCTTTCATCGGATCCCAAAGTGAGTCTTGAAGAAAAAACAGACGCGATGGGATACGGATCAAGCCAAGTCTTGTTTTAGGAATTCATTATTAATTAAGCTTAATGATAATTACGTTTTTTAACCAACCACAGAGTCTCGTAAAGTTCTACAAAGTATCATTACTAACTCACACGTTTTAATTAAATCCACGTCTTGTCACAAGCTGCTGCCGCTCTCTTGTTGCTGGGGGCCCCACTGGTTAGGACCCCAGCTTAGGGCCACTTGCAAGGGACCATAAGCTAGGCAGGTGCCCAGGGTGCCAATGGCTGATTTCAGTAATGGGTAAATACCATGGGGAGGTGGCACGGGATGAGATTATGCCCCAGGGCACCCCGCGTGGATCAGGGGAGACTGTGTGTTTTCGGAGTCTGAGCCAGCTCTGCTGTTTTCAGTGTTTAATGTAAATGAACATTGTGTCCCTAAAGCGTTCTGGCTACGCGATGGCGGAATGGCTTCAGAACTCGTCCTTCAACATGAAATATTCTCTCTATGCCCGGTTCTAGAGTCGGCAGCCCTTTCCGTGCCCTCCGTACCCCACTGGCAGTCATCGCACGTCGGAGATCTGGACTATAGAACCCTTTTTTATTTCTGTAACCCCCCCAGCCCAGGATGTTCTTGTTAAATACCCAGCATATGTCTCGAGGATAACGAACTCGATTTACGAACCACGCTAAAAGTCACCAAAAGGCGTCACGTTTCTAGCAAAACAGGCCCTTCTGATAAAGTTTTGCGGCCCCCGGTTACAGCCAAGAATATTTCATTCGTTTTCAAGCCCCCAATAAAAACAACAATGCATACAAAAAACTTAGCACCATATTTACTAAAGATCCACAGCTGGGATCTTTTCAAGCAAAATGCTATATTTTGGAGCAATCGCCATAGAAGCCAATCATTACATGTCATGGGTATTCTGAGGCTAAGTGGGGAAAGTGGTGCAGTAGCCATAGCAACCAATGGTGATGTCCCTGATGACTGTATCTATTCTAACACTGGGCATTAGAACTTTATATAGGAATCCCTTAATTTCTGATAAATAATACATCCTTCATTGATCTTGTCCCAGAAAAGCTTCTAGCCGAGGACATAGATTTTCTTTCCTAATCCTCTCCGAATCACCAATCCAATAACTCTTATACTCGGTCATCGCTCAATTTTGCAAATCAGGGCAATTATTTTTGTAGCCCCTGTCCTTGAATCCACCAGTATTGGTCCATTAGTAGCACAACCAGCGCTGCATATCTACATTTTAATTCCCCAAAGCTCCAAAAGTCAAATAAATCGCTGACTTTCTCTTTATTATTATTATTATTTTTTATTATTCTTATTATTCTTTATTTCTTGTAATATTTGGAAACTTCACACACTGTCTCCCTTGTCATCCCACCAATGTCCTGGAGTGAAGGAAGGGTCTTGTTCAAGTATAAAAAGTCAAAAACCACACTTAGTTAAAACATAAAAACATAGTAACACTGCATGCCTCTGTGCTTCAAGTCCCTTAAACAGCTTTTTTTTCCCTGCAGAATTCTGGAAAGGAAGTATATTAACCCCTTACTAGCCAGCTATACCTACAGGGTTCACAGCAGCAGCTGCAGGACTACCCCAGGCACATACAGCAGTCATGAGTTTCTTACCTGCAGCTTTGGAAAGTTTTTTTCTTCTGCAGTTGCTGTCTAGAAATCCAGGTGTTTGTAGGATTGAAGGGTCTTTTTTTGGGGGTATGAAGGTAAAGAGTAGTGAGCTGCTTGGTTTAAGGCAAAAGGAGGGTAATGCCTTCAGTCTGAAGGACTCCTAGCTAATCAGTACAGTAAGAGTGTGCTTGGTAGCTGACTCTCTCTCTCTCTTTCACACTGTCCTTTACTCCTCCCATCCCCAGAGGTTGCACAAGCCCTGGTATTTTGACATCAGAGTGATGTCATTGTGCCTCCTCTAAGACCCACAGGTACGTGCAGGCCCCGCCCCCTTGTCTTGCATTGACACTTTAGACTCCAGAGCAGGATTCAGAGTCGCTAGAAGTATTTTCTGATTAGCAGCAAATGTTGAGTTACCTGTAAATATCTCTGCAAGTATTTCTGTACAGTATTTGTTGTGTTATTACCCCATAAAAAGGAAGTACTATTGCCCCCACAGATGGACTGTTATGGGGGTAATTTGGTATTAAGTGCTTAAAACATTTTTCTTTCCAATTATAGAATCCATACAAGGGGTGGACAAAATTATGGGTAATGGAATTTTATATTGGTTATATTACACACACACACACACACTTACGTATATATTGATGGGGGGCATTTGGCAATTCAGTAATGGGGTACAACCCTAGAACCACCACCTGTGACAAACCCACAGAGTTCCCGAGCTTCCTATTCTAAGCATCTGTACCCCATACTCAATCTAACGTAACACGCTACATGTAGCAATGCACTCCAGCTTTAGGGCAGGGCTGGCAACAATTCCAGGGGGTAAGTCAAGCAGTCCCGTAATCAATCACCCAAAAACAGAGTTGCCAGACAACATTCTCAATGTTCACTGTCAAGCCCTCTCCTAAACACGTTTACAGGAATGGAATGCTAAGAAAATCTATACAGAAAGGATCCGGTCACCGGGTAAATGCTGCCTAAAGTCCTCCTTTGTTTAGACGCCCTGGTGGCTACTTGTGGAATTGCAAAAAAAACAACAAAACACTGAGAAGAGACATAGGACATTATTGCATCTCGTTCATGATTACAGTGGACCTGGTGGGGTTGTAGACTTTTAAGTGACTCTAAAAAATCTAGTTACTAATACAAGCGATGGATTCCATCTTAAATCCAGAACACAACAGAATTGCTATATGTTATATAATAAATTCTGTAACAGCTGCATGGATCTCTCTCTCCACCATCATCTGATGGGCTCCAATGTTCAAGCAGTTCCTTATGTGGTAGCATCATGCATGGGGTGGTGGGATTTACTGTGTAGGGGGTCCGCTGTCATAAAACACCCCTGGCCATACAGTGTCCGTGTTGTCACCTTCACCCCTTCTGTGTATCACCTTTTCTCTTGCTGACCCTTTCCCTTTTCCATTGCTCAATACACCTTTAGTATATTTTTATATTCCAATAAAGTTTTTTTAGCGCTTATAAAATAAATACAGCTTGAATTGGCTTATTGTGACTTTATAAGACGAGACGTGCTGGGGAAATCTGCGTCATTAAGTTACCGGAGTCTGGATACTAAGAAAAGATTTGAAATCAGGTGTAAGGTCTTGTTTGTTTGTTTGTTTTTAAGTTCCATTACTTCTACTCATTGTCTGTAAATGAGGCAGGTGGGAGATGAATATAACCCTGGGGAGGACAATAGGTGCGACTCGAATAAATCGCTTTACATCTTGGAATGTGGCTTCTTGGCATCCTGAGGGTTCTTGAGTCTCAGAGGCTGTGAGTTGTCAATAGGGAGTGGAGTGGAGGGCTGGGCGATCTCAGTATGAGAAGAATGGTTGTTTTGTTACTAGGGGCCACGTACGTTATGGTTTTACCAGGAATAGCTTAGACGTCCAAGTGCAATCATTTACTCAGCACCAAAATACTCCGGTGAGATGTACCGCAAAGCTCCAGAACAATGAATGGCAGAGTTACGCTATGTACCCTGATGGGCCAGGTGTGACTGAATATTAATGCCAAACCACGGGCACCAGGTAGCTAAAGGTTGATGATTTTTTAACTCCATCTAGTAGCTGAGGTCACGCAACGACATAAAGACAACCAAGGTTATGACCAAAAACTACAGCGGACATCGTGGAGCCGTGGATACTCGCTCACTGTGCCCCCCCCCACTTAAACTGGGAATAAATCATAATGGTCAACGTTTATTTAGCGTTCCATTGGATCTAAATTTAAGTTTTTATGAAAATGTCTGGTCTGGTTGACGAGTAGGTCAACCACAAAGTTGACACAAGTGAATCATTAGTGGACCAAACCATTATTGGGTGCAGCCCTTGCCCTGTAATCGCTTTCTGAGCCTCTTATCACAAAGTTACACCAAGGCTGTACTAGGACCGTAACCTGTCCACACCTCTCATAAAGTGAGCATATTTCATCCCAGATTACTGATTTATCTGAAATCAGTGATCCGAATATCTTAGGCACTTGCCAGACACCTTACGCTCGTTTTATCAGACCCCGAGATGCACTTTATGGCAGCGCATGTTAGATCATAAAGAACTGCCTCACCTTATGTGTACACAATACTGAATCATAATGGCACTCGGATGAAGGACTGCGTGTGTGTTTTGCGTCATTAGATTATGAAAATCTCATTACGAGGTTTCTTGAAGTATGATGGTTTCTGTTCCTCCCTTGACTCCATACTTTTGTGTTCGATCCCAGATTATCAGTGATATTACCTGTTACAGGTCACACTCTTCCCCTACAGCCCCTAGGTCCCTCCTCAGGTGGCACAGCTTCCAGGTTTAATTGGGCAAAGTTCTCCCATTAGGTATCCTAGTGTGAACTTTGTCTTTGGCACCACCTCCTAGGTAGTTTGCCACATTTCCCTTTAGGCTTGTTGGTCACGTATGATGTCATGATGTGATGTGGGCACCTTAATACCTAACAAAATAACATCCATCCTAAAACCTCCCTGTCTGATTCTTGCTCACGCTCGTTGGCCACTGGTCATAAGAATTGAGCCACTTGCCGAAGGAGCTGACAGAAGGGTTTACCTTGTCAAAAATCCAGTATTTATATATCATTTTTAATTGAAAGAAAACAGCTAGAAATAAATCCACCCCAATCCTAACATAACTTTCATATTTACCCCAACCCACGTCCTCTTTTCTTTCACATTAGTAAGCGATTTTGGGGCTCATGTGAATTAAAAACTGGCAATTTGGAAAAGTGGAAGCCTTATTGCTCAAAATGCATCTCTTCCGCCGCTACTTAAACCCCTAATCCACAAAATCCACAAAATCCCCGAAAATCTCACTAATTTCTACTGTGTCTGTCTATGTGCGGTAGACGGTAAATGCAGAACAAGTTAGGCGAGTCTACAGGTTCCATCTTTAACGACCCCACGCCTAAGCACTTAACAGTTGTTTTTAGTAACGGAACACTACTTTTTAGTTATTTTTTAATTGGCATTTTGTGTTAGGCTCAATTATTGGACTTTTTTTTTTTTTTGCTACTCTTTTCTTCTCTCATTTGTTATGGTCTCGCTCTGTTATGGTTCTATCTAGGAGGGCGAAGAAGAGGTGGGCTTCTGGGCTGTGTCAAGGGGCCTCATCTGTTGAAGGAGATTGGGGAGGGGGGTAGAAAAGAAGTAATACCATTTGGGGAGAGTTATAGACCTGAGGAGAAAGAGATGGACTCATGAGGTTGAGGAAGGGTAAGATTGGTTTTCACGGGAAGGGTACTTGGTAGAGGAGAGGGAATGGGCCTAGAGGCGGTAAGGGTTGGCTCAAAGACTCCAGACCCCCGACCTGCTGGGTCTCTGTCCATGTCTCTATATCATAGATTATTTTTACAAAGGCTCTTTGGCTCTAAGACACTTGCCCTTGTGGCTCCAGTGTTAATTCACCCAGTCTCTTACCATTTTATTCGATTTCTCTCACACTTCTCCAATCGAGTATCTCATCAGCCCCTTTGCCCCTACTTAGCTTATGATTATTTCTCTTTTTTTCATAAAGTTCTTTTCTCCTTCATTTTCTCTGTCGCATTCTTCTCATTATCATTTCTATTTTCTCAATTGGGCATTATTTTATATTTTTTCTACTCTTCTTTTTTTTTTTTTTCTTTTTTCACCCTTTTCATTTTTCTTTCTCTATTATTTTCCAAAATGTCTTTCTTAATCCCTTTCCTCCCTCTCTTACTTCTAGAAGGTTCTTAGGATCAGAATATTTAGATTCAGGTACTCAATTGGCGGATTCTAGACTTTGATCTGTGTTGTATCCTCTCCATGGTGATGTACACATGTATGTGTGTATTTCACTGTGGCTTGGGTATTGTGTGCACTATTTTTAAACCCCTGAAGGTAAATCTTTCGCCGTGTTGACTCTGATAAAATAGAACAATGAGGACCTGGGAAATGGCTGATAACAAATTGGCCAGGAGCTATGACGATCAAACACTCCTTGCAAGGAAGGAGGGTGCGCCTAGGTGCAGCAGGGATGACATGTAGGAAAATATATGTTTCATTTGGTGTAATGATGTGTTGGGGTAGGACGATGATGGATTAAATCGAAAGTAATGCCTTAAAAAAAAAAAAATGTACATGTTTTCCAAAGTTGAACTACCTAGTGATCTGTAGATCAAAAACTGTATGCTCATAGTATCGGCCAAACAAAACAAAAAACTTAAAGAAAAAGTATCATGAAACTCGTATTTCCCAATGTCATGGGTGGCAGCAGGTTAGTTGATCCTGAAGGGCAATGGAATGAATTGCGTACCAATAAAAAGCGGTGAACAGAAGTAAATTTTATAAATTAAAAAAAAAAAATATTTAAAAATAAAGTAGCAAGTCTTCTCGGTGTTACCACTTCAAAAAAATAATTTACACAGACGCATGTGGCACAGGTTGTAGTGTTTTATAGTCAAATTATTAACCAAATGGCTAATATTTACATATCTATACTTTTTTTTCCCTCCTACTAAAATGCCATTATGATTATGTGAATTAAAAAATATATATATATTTTGCCATCTGAAATGTCACCTATAGAGCTATATTGTGGAATATGTTCCCATAGTGATCTAAAACATCGCAAAAGCTAAGCCATTTGCAACAAAGAGGCAGCAGTCAAATAATTAGGATTTCAAGGAAGATTTATGCCTGAATTTAGTTTTTATTTTTAAATTACAACTCCCCAAACGTTCCCTATGTCAGAGAATGGCATAGAATAGATGGGGAATTATTGAGTGTGCTGCAGGGGCGAGTGCTCTCAGAGCGTATAAACGTGTGTCCCTAGTTCCCGCACTTGCGCAGGTGTGCAGAGCCACCTGGCTTTATAGCCTGAATTAAGTATAAAGCTTTATTTTAATTTTACGCCTTTTTCCCTATAATGGTTTAATGAAACCATTTGCATTTTTAATTTTTTTTTTTTGTGAACAAATTTAAAAGATTATCCTAAACTTCTTCAGGGATGCTTTTTGTGGGTTTGTCGCATAACAAGGTTATATTTGTATTGGAGAAAGTTGTGATTATTGGTTCTGAGTTGACCACTTTTAACTTCCGTGGCTATCAGAAAACTTCTTTTATCTGCACCTCTGTACGGCCTCACTAAATTATGGGTGTTTCTGATAAACCGACGAGCGTTTTATCATATAACGATTTCACTATTGCCTCTATAAATCCTGTACTAGCTTGAAGCAGTAATATCGCCAATTAAGTATATGATGATAAGAATATCCACATTATGGGTCTCTAGTAGGTAACTAACTTGTGAGCTGCTGGTGGCTTTCCATGAATAGTTCTTGAATGCCATGCCTTTAGAAGGTGGTAATGTACGTATTCTAGAGAAACCAACTGTGTTCTTACTATTTATATAAAAAAATCATTCAAGAATCATAAGTTAGACGTAAGACTTGTTGGAGACCCCTGCTCCGCATCAACTCAGAATAATAAAACATGTAAAGATAATAAATGTATCCCTTTTTATTGGTAGATCACTGGATAACAAGACCCTGCCATAGAGTTAAAGCACAAAAGAGATGGTGGATTGAGTTTAAAGTCTCTCCTAGTTGTCTTGTGATGTCAATGTTCCCGATGGGTCATCATGAAAGGGTGAGGCTGTTTTGTTTCACAAGAGTGAAATTGAGTTTGTACAATACACAAGGCATTGTTCTCCATGGGTACGGTCTGTCCGTTAAAAGGGAAAATGACGTCCTGTTGTTTTATGCAGATTATATAAACCAACTGTGTACTCCATCCCGTGACACATGGGACAAAAACTCAACGGTGGTTCATGTAAGAAGGCGTGGACGAAGCTAGTGTTTCACCCATGGTATTTTATTAATTTAATTGAATTATACATAAAAAAAATATCAGCTAAACGGGTCATTAGGTTGTGAACAAAATTGTCTTTGACCACCAAGAGAAAAGGAGGCATTTACCACTCCAGCCAGTTGGTGCCAGCCATCCCCTGATATTCTTCTTTCTCTCTTAACTGACGCTAAAGCTCTTGTGATCTGTGTATCACCCCCTAGTGTTCTATAGAATCTATGGGCAACACCACTAACCAAACCCACTAAGACTGAAGTGGCCCTCTTTGCCCCTTGAAACTTTGTCTTTGACATTCTTGAGCGCCATTTTGTTGGCTAAACGATGCAGTGTTAATTGCGTATGTTTATCCACTATATCATTGAGCCGTCCAGCCGGGTGTCCCCCCAGGCCCTTCTAAGTTTATTCTGGATGATATTTGGTGTACCAGCTTTTCTCGTGAATCTAGAATGAGCTCAGAGTCTATAAATAGTCTCGATATTAGGACACTTCTGTTTTTCCTGCCTCGTGTTAGTACAAGGTGTGTCGTATTGTGTAAACTTAACCAGGGTTATTAACTCCTAACCCAGCAGAGAAAATTAGGTAGAGAGGCAGGGAGGGGCAATGGTTATAAAACCATTCAGGTAGAGCAGCCAAAATACGTCGGCCACTGGAATAACAATGTCTAAACCAATTGGCGTATGTTTCTTGTACCGCAGAATTAACAGAAAGGGATAGTGGTAAATAACAATGTGTCCCATCATAAGAATGATAACGTAAATCATGGCTAAGGCACGGAATAAACTTGTGGTTCTAGTTTTGTTTTATTAAGAAATATGTAGATGTCTGTATGGTTTACTCCACCAAATTCATAACTGAAACCAAGAAGTATTATTGTTACTGTAAATTGGTGGGGGACTCAGAGCTGTGACTAGGGCTCCTGAGCCTGGGGCAAGGTTGGAAGGCTTGTGCTGCCATCACATCAACTTCTTGAAGCAGAAAATGCCCAGGGACATTGCTGCTGGGCATGTGCTCTTGGAACAGTTGCCCCTCTTGTCTCAGGGAAGTTACCACTCTGGGTGGCCAATGGTCAGATGTAGCCCAGTAAGGTTTTTTGTTGCCCTGGGTGTAAAGTGTGCTAAGGTTGGTGCATGGCATCTAGGCATCCCGGTGTTCAAGGTGCTTAGTGTTGCTTGTTTATTGACCCCACAGGCAAAGCAGCCTAGATTGCATAGAGAACACAAGTTACACTGAAGACCGGGCTCTATGTGTGCAAAGTAAGCAAGCAATGCAAGGGAACGGAAGGAGAGTGTTAGAGAGAGAGAGTGTGTGTGTGTTACTGTATGGTGTAAGAGTATGCAGTTACTGTATAGTGTTAGCATGAGTGTAAGTCAACATATGGTGCTAACGTCTTAGCTTTGAACCTAGACTTAGTGGCACCTAGGAGAGGAAGAAAGAGAATGTGTGTGTGTGTGTGTATATATGTGTTAATGCATAGGTACCCCAGCATACAGTTTAAGGTACAATTAGTTATCAATAGTGTCAACAGATTGAGTGGTGTGGTACAACTAGTAAACGCCGATACTTAGGAGTGGCACTACAGATAGGCAGTGGTGTGCGTTTTAATCTGCTGTGGACTACAACTCTCAGCATTCCTAGGACCTGGTGCGTGCGAGAGTATATTCATCCCCGATAACTCTGGCCACAGCACTAGGCGTATTGCCTGTAAATAAAGGAGCAGTCCCAGCTTTTGCCCACAAGAAGGTCAGTTAGTTACTGATATGAGCTGCCTGACCCAGGAGAGCAGGCGGGGGTGGTGTTTGTGTACAAGACCTGATTAAGGCTGTTATGGGAACACAAAGCAGATTTGGGCTGGTCCTCCCCGCCACGCTCTCTCCTCACCCATGCATCACCTTCTAAAAGACAAATGACATTGAGAGCGCATGTGGGGGAAACCATGCATGGTCCTGCGCTGGCTGTAGGCCATATGGGTTGGATAAACTGGTTGGCATATAAAACAGAGATTCTATAAAATGTTTTCAAGGTAAATACCAGGCATTATGAAAGGGCAGTGACCATCTTTCCACACCCTTCAGATTGTAGACCATTCTTGGTAGGATGTCTATATGGACTGGATTGTCCCATGGAAATGTCCTAATGGAGAGATGTCACTATTTTGGACCCAGATGCTTCTCTCCAGCTGTTCTACATGAATATCCCAGATTTATAAGAATGTTTGTATGTAAGAGTGTCTGGGAACCATCAGGATTTGCCCCTGTGTCCCAGGGATTTTGCCCCAGTCTCAAGGTTTCAAGTGACCTAATTCAGAAAATATTTACCTTCAGCTATAAGGTCCATTAATACCACCATTGGTGACCCATTATGGTTCTATAGACCACCATCACACTGTGTTTGGCTCTCAGTTGCTCTAAAAGTTCATATTACCCAAGGACACGTAAAAAAAAAAACCCTAACCAATTAAAAATGTTTCCATGTGTCTTCAGCATTAAAATTTAGCCATGTCAATTAAAAAAATTCAACGTGTGTCGAATATGACATTTCACGTTTGCCAAGACAAGGCGGTGTATTAAATGGATTTGCTCTAGAGGAAAGTGCGTGTGTGTATTGTGTATCCATGTCTGTGCTGGGGTGCACAATCTACTGTTCATAGCTGTATGCTTGTTTCTTAATAACGTCTTACCAATTCTTATTTGTATTCTGGTTAAAAATGAGCAATATTTCAAAAAATTCTAGTTTTTGTTTCTTAGAAGAAGTGATAAAATACAAAGTTTTGATCTATATGTATATTATGTATGTATATATATATATATATGATGTCCTGATGAAAGTCAGCAATGACTGAAACGTCGACTTGACATTGAATAAAATGAAATTGTCAATTTAAAGACCTGGAGTGCTGACCATCTTTTGAAAGTGTTTTATATATATATATATATATATATATATATATATATATATATATATTCATTTGTTGTAATGAAAAAAAGAGATAAACATGGTATGCCATGATCAGGACTATATAATATATATATCAAAGCTTATTGGGACTGTGTATTTCTGAGAGGACCAGAAAAAAATTCACTTGGTTTCAGGAATATTTGTTTTTGCATAAACTATCCTGTTAGCTTCTTTTCTTGAAACTGTTGTTTGTATTGTTTGAAACAGATTAATATAATATAGTTTTATGTATCTTTTTTTATAATATTATGTTTGTTGGATACACATGGTAGTCTATGCTACATACACTGTTACAATGTATCCAATAGGAGGCGGATGTCTAGGAAAATGTCTGTGCTCAGTGCGCCCCCTAGTGGCCACTATGGAATATGTAAGGCCAAAGGCACCGTAAGTGTCTTAACACTATAGTGGGCTGTGTACAGTAGGCCTTGCCCCCCCCCCCCCCAGCACTGGGTGTCACACAGCAGTGAAGGGGGGGGGGTGGCACTTAAAATAGTGTAAAAAGCATAAAATGCGTCAGCCAGTCATTCGACAGACCTTCTGATGGATTTAACTTCAAAGCACCTGACTGCTTGCCTAGAAATATGTATCAAATAACCTTACTTTGCTCTTTGCTAATTTTGAATACAAAGACGAACCTTGAAAAGTGTTAAAGATGAATTGTCGCGTGTGAAATAAAACCAAAAATTAATTTAGCACACAAAATCATCCATCACTTGTGTTATTATTTTTATTTAATGTCCCATTTTTACTTAAACTTTTATATTCCCCGGCTTTGATATCCATCAAAGGCATCGCCCTTGAATTTCACGTATCCTTCATTTCCCGTGATTCTTCACAGTAGATTGCTTTAGAATTCTACCGTCCGCTCACGTAGGGACTTGTAACCCAATTACTAGAGTCTCCCTGAATTGTCTTATCGGGTAATTACAGACGGGGATCTGGAATGCCATAGTTGGCCCTTAACCAGGTTTATGTGTTGTTCATCTTGTTCCTGAACCATGTAAACTCTTTAAAAGAGGTTTGAGCACCAGAATTTCACAGAAAAAACATTTTGCTGTAGATCACATGCAGGGTTTTATAGAACATCTCGGATTTGGGACGCGCACTAATATAGGGCTAATTATTAACAATTTCTACACGCTGGATTCTCTTCAGCTCGACTGTCACTGTCCCGTCTTCATTCACCACCTCTTACGTCTTCCACCCGTTCCACTCATTCTTTTTATCGTCCCCACAGCAGTTCAGCGTCCCACTGGGTTGGACGGGGTATCTTGGACCTACATCTGTAGGGTTGGACAATACACTAATTGTTGCAACATCATTACATGCATGAGGCACGTTCATACGATGTGCTGGTATGGTAAACATGCTCGAGGAGATATTGGAACGTGCCTCTCCCTTTAACATATCCATTATATGATGCTCCATTTGAGCACGAATGCATTTTGCAATATGAAAAAAATACATTGTGTTTCTCAGATCACCGTCCCCATGGGAATTTCCAGAGGCTTCAAAGAATTGCTGTAGCTCTCGTTCTGCTCTTTTTTTCTGTCCTTCGGGCGACATGGTCTAGGCATCCAAAGAACATCCTTTAATGTATCCCTAAATCTCACGCTCACGAAAGAGTAAAGGAAGAAATTTACGGCCGTGTTGAGGAGGGCCAACATATTCCCGATGTCCATAGCCAGGTGAACCCTCCAGTCTTTGTTCACAGAGGACACGTACATGTGGACGATGATGACGATGGTCCTTGGAGCCCAGAGCACGGCAAAGACAGTGGTAATGCCCATAAGGATGGCTGTGGTCTTACCTAAATGGAGACGGTACCTTTTGGATTCCGTCTTTTTCCGAAGCTTACAAATGATAACAGTGTTGGTAAGAAGAAAAATAGTGCAGGGGATGAAGTATATTAAGAAACAGTGGACCCATTTGAGTATGCGATCCATCAACCCTGGGCTTCTAGGATCTCGCCAGACATCGCTCCACCAATAGAATGGGATTCCGGTTACGAATGATGAGAGAAAGACGACGGCGATGATCCTGCGAGTGCGCTCGGGGTAAGACAAGGAACGATACTGCAGGGGGTAGCAAAGAGCCAAGTACCGGTCTATGGTCAAGAGAACTGTGATCCAGATAGAAGCATGATTGGAAGAGAATTCAAGAACGCTGACCAAATGTATGAAGGCGTTTGGTACTTTGCGGTGGAGTATGGCAGTCTGCAGAATAAATCCGACAAAGACAATAAAAACTTGAGTCAGAATATCTGAGGTGGTAAGTGCCAGGAGGTAGATGTATGAGGATTTCTTGGTTTTGGAAGCCAGTCTTGAGAGGACCACAGCACTCAGGAGATTCACTAGAGTGGAGAAAATAGATATGATACTGTTAGAACTAATATTCCAAGGAGCAACATCAACAAAAATTCTCTGAAATATCCAATTCAGAAAGAATTCACTTTTTTAGGGGTAGATTTGGATACAACCAACAATGGACCTAGCTGGTCTAGCATGCCATACGATCTTTGATATGATTAGCTCCGGTCATCAAAAAGAATGCCAAAAATATGGATCACTCTTCCTTTTTACACTTTAAAGTGTCTAAAGGTCAGATTGAGTTTTAAAACTCGTAGCTAGTAGTCTATTTTGGGGAAAATATGTATTTTATACCGAGGATTAACCCTTTGAGAAGGAACAATCCATTCTTACTGATACTCACAGCAATTTGGGTAGATACTTGGCCATACAGGGCTTGTTATGACTCTTATCTACTGCTAAAGTAAGATATACAATATTTAAATTATACTATTGCGCCAATATGGAACGAATATTAAGGAAATATATATGATTTTATCCTGCGATGGCCCCCAGCATACGTGTTAACAGACATTGTGTGCCTTGTGGGATGTAGACGTAATCTTTGCAGCGTCACACTGTGAAAGATCACAGGGCTGCGAGCTGTCACGTCGCCTTTTCTTTGCCATGGAGATGCTGCAATGAAGTGAGAAAACACACACGGGTAAGCCGTGTACAGGAACAGGTACCCGGACCAAGCTGGCAAGCACCTCGGAGGGACTTCTGCCGATGATAACAAGTAAAGGCTATCTATTAACTGAGAGCCAGCAACCCCTAGAGATGCATTAATCCCTTGCTGACATTGTAAGAAATATCACGATCTTAATTCAGGACGCCCTCTCTCCATCATGCTGGTTGAACTCGTCCCAGATCAACTTAAACAAACCATTCCCATTCGCCATTTCCTGCATAGAATCTTGGTGATAAATGTGGCGAGAAGAGGTACGTTTAATTGCGTTAAATGGAACAAAGCAAAATCTTTTTACCTTAAATAGGTCGTTTTCTAGCTTTCACGTTTTTTTTTTTTTTTAAATAAATTAATTTCCCTACTTTAGCCTGGGGCTGGGTTGCCATCTTGGACCTGAGCGCTTGGCGCGCGTGTAATGTACAGGATGTCCCGATTTTTACATGGATTCTGTATAACTGCGTTACTATTGCATGTGACAGCTTCAATAAGCGCATGTCAATGTATTAAGGCTTTATGGGAAGACAATCAAGCCCTTGTATTGGCTTTCTCTGCCCAAGGCTTGTTCTGTGCTGATATATAAATTGATTTTCTCTGATCACTCGGCCCCCGGAGCCTTGAGACTTCAGATCGTGTAGGCGGAGGTCGTAACGGTTTCATGAGCTGAGAAAGCCACTGGTTTATTAAACTCCTGGAACCCAACAGCCACTGCCTTCTGGAAAAGTACATTGTATTGCTGTGAGCTACCCTATTCCAAAATGGCGCCATAAAGATGTCTGTCAGAGATGGCATTTGGTGCCCCGATCTGCCGCCGGGGACATATAGAGTGAAGTTGGGCAGCTGCCCAGCATGCCAAATGGGCCTGGATTAGAGATCGACTTGATGTTAAATACTTTGGGGTATGTCTGGTTCAAGATGATAATTTTTTAAAAGTGTCAAATATTGTCCCAAAGTGTCGAGTAAACCATGACATCAAACATTTCACCAAGTTTTTAGAACCTTGAGAGTATGTGATTGCATGGAATCTTCTTAAAAAAAACAAAATTTCATTTGGGAAAACTGTTGAAGACCCAAGCTTCTCCAAGTTCTGACCAAGTACATGGACAAGTCAACTTACAGTTGACCATAAAGTTATCTCTAAAAAAATATATTTCCTTGAGTTATGTCCTAGGGTCACAGACTGCTGGCCCACGATCAACGTGGTGCATGAGATACAATAGACTTGGGTTGGCTGTGGCGTACAACATATCGCAAAGTAAGACCCCACTGCTGACATCAAACCACCATTCATGGTGGCCATATCTAGCTGTACTGTGTTAAGCCTGTTGTATGGTATAGCTTTGAGCATATAACAAGTGCCACCGTTGGAGCAATAGTTGAGGTCTTTTTGAATAAACCCCTCTGGGGGGTACTTTTACTCCAGTCCACACTAAAATGTCCCACATAGAGACTCATATACTGGGGCTGGTAACCGATGCGTGTTTCCTGCGTGAGATGGCAAATAATTCGGCTCATTAATCCAGCCAACTCTGTCGGTTTATATACCTGAAACATCTTATCAGCATCTAATAACGCAATTAAGAATATTGTGATAATTAGCGGGTATCCTTTAGGTAATCAACGGACGGCAGCCAGCTGCACGTTACCACGGCGATAGAGTCCGGAAACAATTAAACGATAATCACAACAGTGTTCCCCATGTACGATATGCAGCGAAAGAGGTAGCCGAGCTGCTAAAAATACAATCCACTGAAATTAACACCATGGCTATGTCCGGCCCTAGGCAACCATGTATTGGAGACTCCATAATTAATTCTAAATGACTCCGTCTCAGCTGCGTTGAGCCTTTTGAACTTAATATCTGATAGCATAATTTGCCGAGGCTTAAAAATACATCAAATAGGGTCATCTATATATTTATCTGCTACAGAAAATAGATTAATAATCAGAAATAGAGGAGATAATTAAACTAGGTTTTATTTCAGTCTCTGGACATCTTGGTCTATGATGGGCCAAGTACATGCTTGTGTACAGTTTTAGGGTACGTTGATTGCACCTGGGATGTCCACACGAGGGACACCATCAGGGGGGTGCAGCTGTATAGGGCACATATGCCTCCCACTAGTTTACTGTTTTAAAGGTGAGGACATGCAAGCTAGGTGGGATGCACAGGGGAAAGAGGGTTATTGTGGACCTAAGGCTAAGGTTTGAGTCTTTACAGCTGGAAGAAAAGGCAGACCAGGTGGGACGACTGGGTCTGACCCGCCGGCAGATTCTATGTTTCTATGGCATTGATGACATCATGCACACGTGGGCATTAAGTTTGTCCTCGGAAGGCTTACCTGGTAACCCAAGACAAAGGAGGACGCTGTAATATATGATGGGGATGATGCCCAGGACACAGGGGGACGGGTCGGGATTTTTTTCCTGCTGCTCAGCCTCTACTTGAGGAAACTCGGTGGTGTTCTGAGGAAGGATCATCTTCATAAACCATCAGCAGAGTCCTGATAGAAAAAAAAAACAAAAAAAAATCTAAATCGGCTAAAAATAGTGCTGGGAGATGAGGTACAGATTGGTGGAACGAGCCCTCAAAGGTATAACTTAAAAACCACTAATCTGTGGCAATAACTTTGGCTTTTTTATAGCATCAGCTGTTTCTTAAAGAGGAGAAAATATGAAGTTAAGTGTCAATAGATTTTTTTTTGTGTGTTAACTTAAGATTGTGGATCATCATCTAGTGAAATTTACTAAAATTGAATTAAATCCAACATGTGCTCGATAGGACCTTATTTTAATTTATCTTATTTTTATGGATAAATTAGAATTTTTTCCCCGATTATTTACCTATCGCAGGTAGTCAAGACTGGCCATTGCCTTTTTTGCCATATGGGAGCCCTGATAGAGGGGGCAACAAGGGGAGAGTTCTTTCTCTTATTCCATACAGTTCACGATAGCCAAGCTGTTCTTTTTGGCTAGCGCTGCAGTCAGGAACAGGTTAATTCTGGCACAGGAGGCTACACTTGACTGATCTCATTAAAACCAAAACACAAATTATTATCGATCGCTCACAGTAAATAAAGACATTAGCCATAATTGACGCTTTTAATGTGTATTTTCCCTCTCTCCGCTCCCAGAACCTTCGCACAGGGAGGGATAAATTAAATATAATTCATGTTTTGTGTGAGTGATCAAGACTCGGAGAGCTCTTAACCCTTTAGGTGTCTGAAGAGTAACCAGGAGCAGAATACGGCAGCAAAGCAGAAAACGTTTCTGTCGGCTCGAGAAGTTATAGAAATGTCCCGTTCATGATTAAACAATAAAGTGGGACTTTACACCAAGCCCCCATTTATACCCAATTCACAGACTTAATAGTGGTTACGGTTGTATAATATTATGTGTTAATGTGCTGTCACAGTTAGAATCCCTGCTTGAACTGGTTAACCAAGGATGTTGTTTTTTTTTTTTTTAGAAACCTAAAATTTCCTGAATTTGGATCAGATCCATTCTAGTTGCCCGTTTTTCCTGCTGTAAAGACTTAAACCTTAATCAGTCGTTGGTCTCGTCTTAGATCCAGGAGCCATTTGCCCTATCCCCTGTATGTTTAATACCCTCACTGTATTACCCTCTACCACTTCTGCTAGGAGACTATTCCACTTATCTACCAGCTTCTCGGCAAATTGAAACTTCCTTCCAGTAGATCTAAGTCTCTGGCCCTCTAGTGTTACATTATAGTCTCTTCTTCTACCATTTCTCCTCCTATGAATTAAACTTCTCTCCTGTACTTATTCAAATCACTTTCTGTATGTAAATGTTTCTATCCCATCTTCTCTCCTTCTCTCTTCTTCTCTCTTCTTTTCTCTTCTTCTCTTTCTCTTCTCTCTTCTTCTCTTTCTCTTCTCTTTCTCTTCTCTTCTCTCTCTCTTCTCTCTCTCTCTCTCTCTCTCTCTCTTCTCTCCACCAAGCAGGACATATCGACGTCAGTGAGAAAAGAAAATAGAATGGGTTTGGTTACCATCGTTGGCATTCCACCAAACATATACATCTGAACGATAAGCCAGTAAAGGGTTAGGATCTTCTGAAGGGTCTCATTTAGAAAGCAATGGGGTACGCTAACCATGAGCAACCCCAGGGCACATACATACTCTTTGGATACGGCAGATGTAGGGTTCTCTGGTCTAGAAGTCCTAGGAAGTTCTAGGAATGGACTTGGAATACATGGAATTTCTCCAAGTCTTTTGAGACAACATGAGAAATGTTCACTGGACGTTCCATGAGCTCAAAGTTGGGTTTTGGTCAACAAGTAGAGATTTAGTGTAAGTTCTTGGGTAACATCTGTAAAAAGCTGCAGATTCCTAACCTTATCCATTGTAAAAGAGAAGTGTGAATGCTGAAAATGCCGCATTTGTGTCTAAATTCCTGTTATCACACAGCGTTGTGGCTAAAATACACAATACTTCAGGTAAGTCTTTCTTTGTAGAACTGCTGCTGCCGGTGGGAAATCTGGAACCGAGGATCGGCGGAGGTGACGGAATTCTAATAGCGGTGGGTTCGTGCCTTGTAGTGACATCACGGGGTGTGTGTGTTTGAAACTAACTTGTGTTCTCATAGTTCTTCTGGCCTATGATGTCACTTTATCACTGGACCTGCAGGGAGAGCTTTTAACCTGCAAAGCCACCCACTTTTCTAAAGCATTCAGAGGAACACGTACCTAGAACTCCGTGACTAGCCTTTTCCATTGTCCATGATGGGACAGGGGAACTCAAGCATGGATTTAGTTGTATTCCCAAAAATAAGCAAAGGTCAGTTGACGAGACCAAAGACTAATTCATGTCCAAGTCTTTACATCAGAAAAAAATGGGCCTACAGATGGACCAAATGGGTCTTACCCTAAGGTCAAATTCTATGTTCATGTATCAATAACAGAAGGAGCAGATTTGGGTAAAAGAACAGTAGAACGAAACAAAAAAAGCAAACAAAAACCTTGACTTATCTACATAGCTTAAGGGTCCTACTAGTGTATATTTAGTACAGGCTGGAGAATCTCTTACCTACTAGACAATATTTCTGTTTTATTAGCTAATAATACAAGACTTGATGACTGTACAATTGGGGGATATATCATCCCACCGAGGTCTCCTGTGACACACAATCTTATTGGGTTGTGCGTGCGCGGTTGCAGTAACTGCAGAGTGTGCAGGAATACAGCCAGGTCGTGTGTCTTAGATGAGCTGATCCGTGTGTTTTTATATATATATATATATAATATATACATACTCACTGCCGATTTAATCGTGTCACTTATCACTGTCCTATCTGATAACATCTAGATCTGACATAAGATACTTTGCTCCTTCATACTCACACACACACACAAGCGCTTGCACTCACACATACACGTATGATGCTAATTTCTTATCAAATCATAATTATTCATATTATGTCGGCTGCAAAAGAAATGTGAATAAAATAGACCTTAAACACATTTTAAATCCGTGATGTGCTGCCCGCGTCTACATAGAAGAGGGTATTACGTAGACATACAGTACATATAGATTTGGAAGTAATCCTCAAGCCTTGATACTGTTACTGTACACCGTGTAGGTCCCTCGCAGATAGCGAACACTTGATATTAATGGATTTAATGGATTTGTTGTAAGACTTCACCTGGTTTTAGAAGCATCCATGGACACATATCATTCTTTGTCATTCCCTGCACTGGAGTTGGCTGTGCCATACCCCCGCAGCGCTCCAACTCAGGGGAGAAACACTTCCCGAAAGCGTGAGATGATTGGTTGGCGTTCTCTTACCTGGTGCCTTCACTTTCTCGGGATACATATTATGCGCCGTTGGCTCCTTGATGTCGCGGAGAGCAGGATATCACAGGTACGTTCTAAGAGGCTCTTTTCCAAGCATGCTGGTTGAGGAATACAGCGGGATCTACGCTGCTGGTGGAGAGAGAGATGCTGTGTGCGTGTCAGAGGCAGAGAGGAGGTGTGTGAATGCATATGTATATGCGGGCATTCTTCCATCATCTTATCGCAGAGCCCCGTTTCCCACGCTGGCCCTCTAATATACCAACCTGGTCACATTCATCTCCTTTAAAGATTTCATGACTTCAGGATCTGCGTGATGGCCAGAGGTAGGTAACCCCTGTACTCCGGCTGCTTTGGACTACAACCCCCATCATGCAATATGTGTTCAACTGCTGGTGGACTCAATATATTCTGGCAGCTGGCTGGGTGAATGGGAGTTGCATTTCACAGCAGCTAGATGTTCGTCTGGGGACAGTACTCGCATCCATAAGGCAGCAGCTGCGGGGTTAACGGTCCAATTTTCACCACCACAGTATTGCTTTTAATTCCGGACGGCACAACACAAGCGTCCCCGGGGTTACCCACTTTCAGCAATAAAGCCCTTTAAGTTTTGGGTAGGGAATATCAAGTTGCAGGTTCTGTTTTTGGAACATATTTAACCCTTTAAGAACTAAAGTGTAACTAAACCTATCGGTTTAGCCAATTATATCTGTTTTATGTACTTACCTTTTTACTACTAAAAATAATTTTTTAAAGGGTTAAACCACTTTTTTTTTTTTTTTTTAAATGTTGCTCTTAGGGTTTATTGATGAAAAGTTAAGTGGATAGCGATGTACAAATAAGCGAAATATCTAAGACTTTGCCCCAAAAGCCACAGTGAGGCACAACTTGGAACCCAGCTCCCTCCTCGGACATATTATTTTTAAATAAATATAAAAATTAGGAAATATATAAAGTAAGTTTAATAAGACAAGCAAAATTAAAGGTGGCAGTTCCACTGTGATGTAATAGGGTTCTGTAGCAGTGATGGGAACCTATGAACACCCTGGTTTGATAAACCGTCAATAAAACCTATATTTTTTTTTGTATCTCTGCCGGGTCCAGAACTCCATGTAATATCACAAAGAATAATCTGTTCATGGAGGCAAAGCAGGGACGCAGGGGGAGGGGAGGCAGATTTTAGGGACGGTAACAGCAGAAGTCCGGTATTACATAAAGTCACTTAGCTTTATCTGTTGCCATCTGTACCAAAGAAAACCTCGCATTAACACCGGGGGTTTTGCCGGGGCTTTTAAAACTACCATTAGAAATGATTATGGGAGCACTCACCCACATAACGCTATTATACCTAATAGACGTTTTTTCCTGTAAATCAGGGTGTGCGGAGATAAAGGACTGGAAAGTAGGAGCTAAATACAGAATACCACGTTAAGTGTGCTGGACAAATGCGGGGAGGACTTATTGTAAACGCACAGTACTGTATGTAATGGCTGATAAAACCATCTGGGTCTATGCGCTAAAGCCAAGTTTGAATTGCCTTGCAGGACTAAGAGCTTGATACCCCACGCTAACTTTGAGTCTGTTCCCCAACCCACCAATTACACCTCCCAAGTGTCCCTATTTTGGTGGCACTGTCTCTTTTTTTAGGACCCAAATCCCTCTGCCCCCCTTTCCTCCCCTGATGCCCCTAGGAGCTCAGAATGTTTGCTGGGTATGAGGGTATCACAGGGTTCTAAAACCCACCATTATGTGTACACAGTTCACGAAGTCATTCAAAGAAACGTTATTTTGGAGGCCTGTTGGTGCCATTATCAGAGTTGGAAAGAGGAAGCATACTTCAGTATGCTTCCTGTATGCTTCTTGCACATGCTCAGTAGAGCCATTAGTAGAAAAAAAAAATCACTCATAGGTTTAGGGTGCGTACAAATGAAACGGAATACTGGACTTCACTCTAAAGACTCATCTGACTATGTAACCTGTAACTGTATCCTTCCCAAGAATAAGAACAGGAGTGATGCTATGATGGATATCCGATGGATAACAATACTATGATCTAAAAAATCATAACATTTAGAAATGAAAATATTGCCCTTCTGCGGGAAATACAATGAGACAACCATCTGGAAGGTCACCGATGATCTCGAAGGATACTGTTATGGTTGGTTATGGAATTCCATCGTACCATTCAGTCTAGTAATCATGTCTTTATGTCCTTTGGTTGAGTGGTTGGAGTTAATCTCCTACATCGTGTATCTGCTCTGGATGAGATGCTAGCGGTTTTTCTATTCCCCGCAGTGGCTGAGTTATATCTGGTGTCACGGAGGTGCAACTCTGGGGATCTGATACTTTAATTAAATGACATGTGGAAAGATGGACCAAGGAAGAAGAAATGTCTAATTATATATATATAGAGAGAGGTGTGAATCTCATGTGGATGGGATGATAACTATTTCTCAAGAAACTGGACTACTATCCAGGGATTCTGTCTGTTTTTTTTTATTTTTGCGAATTCATATTATTTATTTTCATTTTTTATTATTCACAAAAAAATGTTTAGTAAATTGTAAGTAGATACAAATAGATACTGTATAAATATTTGTATTGTCTTAATCTCAATTAAAATAAACAAGTTTATAGGAGTATATTTGAAATGCTTTTAGCAGGTGCACAAATCCACTGTAAAAGCCAAGAAAAAAGGAAAAAATGCAAATAATTTAAATACATTTTTTCTCTAAATATATATATATATATTTTTTCTAATTTTTTGTATATTGTAGATTGACCCGGACTGTAGCGCACCTCTTTGTTCATTCATATGGAGTAAATGAAGAGTTAAAAAGAGATTAAAGGAAAAAACACACCGTGGCATTTTTTCCAGAATTATCCAGCAGAATGCGTTTTGCCTAAGTATTCATTTTGAAACGGAATTATGTTAATCCTCGTTAAAGTGATTGACTTGGTAGCGTATTGTTCCCCATGGCTGCGTGTCGGTAATTTTCAAGAACCGTCTTTTCAGGAGGGTCATTGTTTTCTAGGCTGATTGTTGAGGAAAGAGCTGTTAACCTCTATCTGGAGATGATTTTATGTGGTACCCATCAATTACCCACAATAAACAAGGTGTTTACCCAACTCAAACAAAAGCAGCACTGTTCAGATGTAATGCGGCTTTGATCTTGGCCTCTGTTTAATGAAGGGTCATGTGATCCCATTAGAATGACATCAGAAGAATTAACCTTTTCCTCTTTTTGGCTTCTTGTAGAGTAGAACCAGAGATGGGTCTCCGTGGCTAAACCTAGATTAAATGATCAATCAGGAGGGTCGATCGTAGAAGAAATCTAGAATTCTAATTTAGAATGTTTGTCGGTGTTTAGATTCAGATCCTGAAGGCAAACCCTCATTCGATGACAGAAGCTATTTGTGGTTGATAAATTTGTTTTCTGATCTAAATCCTGTTGTGTCTGGTTAATTTCTGCTGGAAATTTGCCATTGCCGACCTTGTAGGACCTTACCGTTGATGAGATGATTTCACCACCAGGAGTGTTGGATAATGGACCTACTGGCCGGTGTCCTTATTCTCGTCTCTCGTTGCTAGGCACTGGGGAATGTTTTGTACCATCAGTTGGTCTGTTATCAAGAAAATACTCACCTGTTATCATTGCTTCTCCCTCGGGTGTGATGAGGGAGCTCATTAAGCCTGGTGACTGCTGGTTACCACCACTTGGCCATTAATTAACTACTTGGGTCCTCGATTGTGGCCTCTTGCAATGGATCAAGCCATGTTGTTTGAGCTGTAGGGGTAAAGCTCAAACAACATGGCCTTCACAATCAGAGTAAATTCATCGTTTTTTAGTATTAATATTATAAAAGAATCCTTGCACTCGCTTAATATGTTTTTATTATGCCAACTGTATATTGGGATGGACTAAGTATATCTTTAGGGTGTCTTCAGACTTATGCCTATATGATGAGACACAAGAACACTGAACCGTTGGTGGAACAGGAGGGCCATGGTGGAAAAAAAAATTATGAGTGATTATATATGAAGAGCAGACCAAATTTTCACCTTCATGTGCTGGAGTCCTCTTCTCTGATTGCATACTTTGGCCATATTCTAGATCACAGTATTCTAGCTCACTTTCAAAGTTCTAATTCAGTAATAAGAACTTTTAATAAATTAACTTTTTTAATATATTTTTTTTCTGTTTTTCTGGATTGTATTAAGTCTGAGAAATCCAAAAATTCTGGCAAAGTTGTAACATATAAAGGCTGATTTTGCACAAGCAGAAAAAGTTCATTATTTCGGTTTGTCGTCTGTATGAACTTTGTCAGGCATGTGTTACGTACTTGTTAGTTCACATGGACATATGGGAAAAAATAAATATAAAAAAAAAATAAATATAATATATATATATATATATATATATATCAGTCTTTTAAGTTATTTTTTTAAATTCCTCCTAAGCAGATGATTGGAGATTCAAGAAATATCTTTTCCTGGTTATCTGGTGGCATCTAGTGGATATTGTGGGTTATGCTGCATTGCTCTATATCTTTTTTTGGTGGGGAAACTGACAATTACCCTGCCTGAGTCATGTTTTAGCCATGAAAAAAACATTTATTTTTTATGCAGCCCCACGTTGATTATTATTAACAACCAGCTGTGATACCTATGACAGAATCATGCAGCTATGGCATATCAATATATTTATTTTTAAAAAAACAGGTCTGAATGACCCACAGAATGTGACCTTCTAGTGAGAAATACTGTTTGTTTCTGTAGAAAATGCTGTTGTTTTCTGTATTCCGTGTTTCTAGCGAATTAAGGGATACAATTTATGTTTTATGATTTATTATTCTATTAGGTTGGAGCCATTTTGTCTTTTTCGGACCCGCCCCTCATCCTTGCTTCATGAAAGCACCACACTCCAGGGCTGCTTGATGGAATTTACTTCCGGTTTAGCATATTGGTCATTCTTTAATACGTATAGATACACAGAATAGTTGGCATTCTGACATCGGGAGATTGAAGTTCTATGCCATTTTGTCCATATTTTATTATCATGCAGGATCATAAAGAATTTGGTGCGATTGTGGTGTTTTTGTGGTCTGGCATAATTTTTAGCAGGTGTACGACGGTTGGTACGCAAGAATAATTTGAAACATGATTGTTAAGTTTAAAATTAAAAAATCATTCTTACTTTACCAATTACCAACTATATACCAAAGTGAATGAAATCTTGTAACATTTTACGTTTATTTCTGGCACGTTGAGTTCCCTGTACATCCTTTTGGCCTCGGGCTGTTGGGAACTCTGTATCAGCTGGCATTTTTGTTCAGATGCTCTAGGCAGTGAACGGGTTAAACATGGAGGCTGGCAGCAGCTGTCTGCTCTGGGACGCGATAGTGCAGTTGGCTGGGAGAAAGTTGGCCCTCAGGACAGCCACGTCTGATCAATGCACTGCGAGAACGACTGGGTGAGCTTTGGACGAGGACACAGGAGGACACAGTCATTAACCCCATCATGGCAGAAAGCCGTAGACTGTGCATACGCTCTGTGTGTGTGTAGAGTGTATGTGTGTAGAGTGTATGTGTGTGTGTGTGTGTTAAAAGCTTACTCATAGCATTCTTCCGTGTTCCAAGGTATCTTAAACCAAAAATGTATTTTGGCCCATGTTACTTTGTAGCAGGATAAAAAAAATATATATAAAAAGTGCCAAAAATGATGATTATATTGTATCTTCTTCAAGTTTAACCGTCTTTAAATATAAAAGCATTATATAAACTCAGGTACATCTTAATGGGACGTTTCAGACTCCTCGTGGAACCTGGTGAGGTCCCGCTTCTGGAAGTAGTAAATTATGGAGGTGTGATATGACCGGTGGGCTGCTTTTAAGCCCCTTTACCTGTGTGGTACTTCTGGCTTGCGTAACTAAGCATGTTTTTATATTTTCAGATACCAGCTACCCAATTTTATGAAGTAATTCCATAGGCAATTTTCTAAAGGATTAACCTGGATCCCATGATCCTCCTACATCCACGGAGAGCCTACTTGGGACTTCAGAGAACAGCAGACGGCGGGATCCTCTATGTATGGCACAACAGGCTTGGTGATGGACATTTGACTAAATGTTCCAAGGATTTTCAGAAGCCTTGACATGGACATCTACCACTGATCTATGTCGCCCACAGTGGTAGATGTCCATGGCAAGGCTTCTGAAACTTGATAGCCAGTGAATTCTCCAAGTTCCACTAAAAAGCATCAACGTTTAACAACCTTACTTACTACTCGATGCCTGCAAAGTTAGGTACCTACAATACTTGCGGTAATATGAAGAAGAAATCGTACCCTTTTCTATGTGCGTTCTTTGTTAATTCAGACCGATATGTATGCGCGTGGCCTCCTTTGCCACGTTAAGATCTTGTCTCGCTGCCATGAGCCCTGTTTGAATGCAGAGGATTTGACTGACTCTTCACGCCTTGCTGCATCTCAGAGTTAATGGTGGAACAAACACGTGTGCCAATGTGACATTCCCGCTGGCTGGAGACACGGCGGATCACCCCAAAGGGGTCTGCTGGCTTTTCTGTGTTTGTGGATTAGACAGTCCCTAGAGACTGATTCAAAGCTGACCCAGACTGTCTCCCCTGGGGTCTTAGTCTCCATCTGCCAATTTCTCCCATGAATGCAAATTGCAGCTGCCTCCTTTTACCGTACCCAATATTGCGATTACTATACAGGCGCTATGCATTATGGGCTATCATCATCTGGCTTTAACCTTTATTTCAGACGTAAGTGCAGCAAAAAAGTAGAACCCATAACTTCTATTTTTTTTTTTTTTACATGTTTTGAAAATACATTAATCTGCCCCAAGACCTGCACAGCCCCCCCTGCCCTAAATACTCCCAATGGGTTTCATTTTTCCAATATTGCTCATGTTTAACCCATTGGGAAACTCATATTTTTGCATGTTTTCCATTGTTCTTTGGCCACTCTGCTTATAATAGTTTACGATTATATGGTTTAGCTCAAATTCCAACATGTACTGTTGTTAAATAATTCTCGTTTATAGGTTTCTTCCTTCAAAGATAAACACCACGACACCTAAAAGTTTCTCTGTGATTTCTTGGTGGCGCCATTATGGATCTTTCTATGTTACCACATTTTAGGAATTTGGAATTACCGTATGTAAGCTTCCTCGTCTCTTATCCCTTTATATAAATGATATAAAACGGGGCTTCTGTACTTATTTAAGGTTAAGGAGACAAACTTTAAGAAGTTCTGTTGAAGAACTTGGTTAGAAGGTATCATTGGCATCCATTCATAGGGCTTTGATCTTATTGTCCATCCACTGCTTTCCTACCCTCTTCCTTGGACAGCTAAACCTTCTAATGATTAGTTTTAATTCTAAAGTTTTGGTCTCAATCCACTTGATTTTTATTTTGAAAAGCTTCTGTCGTTCTTTTTGTATTCCGACACAGGGTGTGAAAAACGATCCTTCCAACATCCTGAGCTCCAAACACCGTATCCCACGGCAACAGCAGAATCCCCGGATACGCCAATCGGCGAGGAGCAGCAACCCGAGAGGACCTGCATCCCATATAAAGAGGAGGCATGTTATCGCTGCCAGGAATCGTGAAGGGGGCGAAGATAAAGGATGGAACGCGGTAGACCACCCTGCGATGGCAGAAGACCAAGTTGGCCAACCTGGATGTACCTCCTGCTGTTAGCACTTGCAGATGCAGGTAAGTTATTTATAAAAATTAGTAAATTGGACAATTTGTTGAGGTCTCCTAAGATGGAACGTATGGGGAAAAAGTATAATATACAATGTAATATATTTCATGTTGCGATAGTAAGAATAAGTGCCTACATTCTGAGAGGTTGTCATGCCATGGACCCAACACTACTTCTCTGGTCCCTGTGGCTTTTGGTGTTTGGGTCTAGCTAATTTTGACTTTAAAATCTATCCGTTCTACATGTTTAGTGGGAAGAAATGATTTAAAAGTAATATGCTCAACGCATTGAATGTCAATAAATCAGAATACATAGTTTCAAATCATTTGCTTCTAAAAAATGTATCTATACAGTGTTCTGAATTATCACTGGGTAATTGTTTTAAAATCGACCTAGCAGTATTATTATTTAAAAGTATAGGTAAAACTTCTATTAAAGATGTCATTGTTTCTACCAGATTATAATCTGACATTTACTCTTTAACCCTTTAAGGACAATGGGCGGTCCCTAAACCCTTTGAAAACAATGCATTTTAAGCCCAGGGGTTAATTTCATTGTCCAACCATGATGTATACTGTCCAAAAAAAAAAAGAATTTGGATGCTATATGACTATTAACTCTTTGCGCAGCACAGTACTTTAACTCATTGAATAACTAATAGGTACCTCCTATGCCTTAACCCTTAATGAAGCAGAAGGGTGTTGCAAAGTGATGATCAAGTAAATCCTATTGTAATCCTTGTACAATGTGTGTATGTATAATATATATATCTATAACGTATAAAATATATATTTATTACATATGAAAATATTGGTATTTATTTTTTTTGTCAAAAATGTTAAACTTCTTTTCCAACTATGAAAGAGTTAAAGGGGGAATTGTGGACATTGTTGCGTTGTGTATATTTATATATATTTTAAAGGGATTTCCAAAGAAAACTGTTTCACTGTGTTATTAAATAGTGTATTTGTACTGCCTCCTGTGAAAAGATCTTAAATAAGGCTTTGTGTTTTGTCCAGTTGACTTCTAAAGCCAAATTGTAAGGGAGCGGAACAAGCCGGTCGGGGGGGGGGAGAACACTTCCTTTTACTGCTGTGCAAAAAGCATTGAATGTAATCAGTCACTGGGCTGGAAACCTCTTTATACTGTCACTTTCCAGATGGAAATGAGCTTGTGATGGAGAACGGTCTGAAGAAGGGATTTGTGTGGCTTGTAATAATATGCACAGATCAAAATGAAGCAAAATAGCCCAAACTGATACCCTGGGAACCACAAAAAACTACCTTCTAATACACATAAAGACCATGGGCATCTGTATGTCCACCATGAGCGCCAACATTGCCCATGGTGGGCATTTACTGGTGGACAATTTAATGATGTTCTATGGAACTTCATAACCCTTGCCACGGACACTGATGTTCTTGTACAGACACTTTGCCTATCCCTGATGACGGGGTACATACTACTACCCATGGTAAATTCCCTAACCATGCCACCATATTCTGCCCCAACACATGGATAGGGTTAGCAAAATTGTGTGCGCACACCACCCAAATACACAGGCATCAGGACACCCACCTCTCCCTTTCTCCTAATACACAGAACATAGTCAATGCGTGGAAGAAGACATGACTTGTAGCATCTAGGAAAAAATCTTTCCATATGTGCTACATCAACATTACATTGTATCTGACAAGAATAATCACAATAGGAAATACTAAAAGTGTGTCTATTTAAGATATGTCGCTTTTAGAAAAAAAGTGAGACTGAAGAAGTTGTGATATGGACTTTATGAAATTTATTTTTCTACGCAGCCCACAAAGATCCCACCAACGATGCCTCAGCAGCTGTCATCAACCACTCTTCCATGCTCATCCACCGTCTGCAAGACCTCCTCCAAAATGGCAACTCCAGCGACACCACCCTGAGGGTCCGCTCTATTAACTCTGATGAGGTGAAGGTCATCCACACCCACCAACTGCTTCTCACCCTACAGAGCGACGTCTTTGAAGGGCTTCTGGTCAATCAAAGCGTAGTGACTCTACAGGAACCTGCTGAGTGTGCCGTCCTATTTGAGAAATTTATAAGGTAAAAAGTTACATTCTAATGCATTCATGGTATTTTAAAGGAACCAAAAACTGTTACTTATGGGCTTGTATACACTCTTATACCCTTAGCTACTGGCAATTGAGTCTGTGGAAAGTTTGGGGGTAAATCATGAAGATAGGGGCATTTCTCTTATAATATATTATATTCTCTTAATATATTATATGATATGATTTACTATATATATATGATTTATGATATATATTATATGATATG
>VKOC01000884.1:0-92963 GCA_009364415.1 Spea multiplicata | reverse complement strand
GACTGCCTGAATCTATGTGAGTGTACGAGAGACTGCCTGAGTCTGTGTGTGCGAGAGAGAGCGACTGCCTGAGTCTGTGTGTGAGAGAGACTCCCTTAGTGTGTGTGTGAGGTTTTAATTTTTTAGTAAGAAATCTCGGAAATGGTTACCAAAAAAATTGAATCCCACCACTGGGTAGAACCCAAGTCAATAACCCCCCCTTTGAACCCTAAATCATTTTATTCAAATCAGCCAATGGATACATTTTGTCCACAGTGCTTTCAACTTGTATCTCAGCACCGTAACGCTCAACATGTCACTTAATCAAATAAACAACTGCAATATAAACTTCATTAGCATGAGTTGGCAACAGAGCCAACCCATTGCATTTAACAAACAATACCACCAACATAAAATAACCAATTAACTGTAACACCATCACAGGCTTGCATAGGCTAGTAATTATATCCTTGTGGTGGCTACCAGCATCCCATGCACAGCTGCCCAACAACCGGAATCAAGAGGGCACCAACCCCAGGAGTGTCCTGCTCTTAAGGCCAAGGCTTGTGCACCACGAGTCAAACCACCTCTAGGCATGGTTCACCCTTGCACCATGCTAGCATAACCTACCACCAAACATATAAACACAGTCTAAAGAGGGGTGGGAAGATGGAGTGTTGTCCGGTACCTTGATGCATGTGACCCGTGCATCCAATGTTTTTACCTGTGGGGCTGTTCTTGAAGAAGAGGGACTGCAGCAACTCCCTTTTTAAAGCCTATGTATAAAATAAGACCTTTGTTAAACATTTGAAGGAAGAGGGTTAGCATTCTGTATTTCCCTTTGTTCAGTTTCATCAGATCCAACAAAGGCTGAGCGGCCCTTTATGTGTAGGCATCACATATAGACATGCCACTTTTACCCCCCTAATTTTTGTCTTCCATTTTCTAGTGTTAAAATAGTGACAGGTGCCCTTTAATTCTACAACAAATAAATATATTTAAAAGTAAAAGCAGTTCTGCTTTTTCGAAGGTAGAATTAGAGTTTGTAGAATATTGTCAGTGGGATATATTTGTTTTCTCCATTGTTGTAATAAGGGAAAGGTTACAATGCTCATTGCTTGCCAACAAAAGCTTCTAGGAGAAGGTAATTTGTGCTTTTGAACTTAGTGATTCTACTTCCTATCGCAAATGATCTATATGTTTCATTATGGTATGATCTCTGAATCCCCAGGCAACTGCTGATCTATGAACTCTTAGGAAACATAAATACAGCATCTTCTTAAGGCCACGCACAGACATAATATGAATAGAATTAGAATTATTGTCTTATATCTAGCTATGAAGCAAGGAAAGGGTGTCCAAATGCTACATATAATAAATAGGTTACCTAAGGATTTAGAAAATCTTCATTTACCATTTTATACAAAAAGCTTTTTACCTCATTTAGAATCAACACAGCTGCACAAAATACTGCATTTTGTTTTAATGATGCAATAAAGGGGGTGGGAATCGCCTTTGTGTTAATTTCAACAGAAGACCACATACAGATCTGGTTTATAAGGTAATAGAGAGTGCCAGGCTTGGTAATGGTATATTCAAACTGGGACTGTGGTTAGAGGTGTGTTTCAGGGCGAGATTGTACCTTTTTTTTTTTTTGGAATGTTTATGTCTATGGAAAAAACACTGTGATACTCTCATACTCCTCGAATCGGGAATATCAAGGAAAGATTTAAGGGTCCCAAAACACGGCTCACCATCCTAAAAATGGAACTTGTAGGTTCCTCACAAACTCTTAGTGAACTCATTTGCTTGCATGACAAAAATATACAAAAAGGCTCCCACAAAGTGCCAATCTGTTAATAACAGTTCACAAAGAGTTGAATAAACTGCTTTCCCTTTCTCCTACAGTCCTCCTTCAGAAAACCTTGTAAGCAACATGAAAGAAGATACGGCAGATTCATAAAACACTGCTGTACTGTATATACAATATACTTTCTATGGTGACAAAATGGAGTTGAGCCTTTAATGCCAATGCTCTTTTTGTCTGAAGGTGACCCACTTCCTCTTGTGAGATTTGTTGCTAAATATCCAGTTCCTCTGGAAAGTTCAGTTAGCATCACAATACATTATGAAAGGCTTCATCAGAGGTAAACGAGTACCCAGTACTAAATGTATTATAATCCGTCTTTGGGACCCAACTAACCCATCTCTCCTTCAGCCCCTTAAATTAACTTATCTAAGAGCTCATTATGTTTGTTGAGTTTGTGTGTGTATTACGCTGTTCTGAAGTCATAAGCATTACAATACTTGCAATACAAACAGAAAAAAAAATATTTACAAATTAAACTGGGTAAATTCATAAAAAATGTAAATTGATGCCTCTTTGATATTTTTAATATTAGGAGTTCTACATGATGTGTATCTCCAATCTGATGATCCCTTTTTAAAGCATCACTTAACTAGTATGTCTTAAACTAAACAGGTCTAATTAATGTTTTAATAAAAACCTAAAAACAATAATGAATAACATTATGTAAAAGAACTGTAATCCTAATATTGAACATACAGCATATGAATGTGCTCCTTCTGTCTGCATAAAGCACAACCTAAAATCAAATTAAGTACAATTATCAAAGGATTCATAAATTGGTCAATTACTTAATTCCACCAGGAGGAAACGCTATAAAGTTTTTAAACAAGTTAAGGAGACAGCCTCAGGCCCATCAATTATTTTTGAGCATCTAGGGATATGTAAGAACTGAATATAGTAAGGGAGATATCACACCCAAGGCTTCAAATATTTCACATTGCAATCATAACCAAACACAGGAGTTTCGGTGTTCATTAGCACCACTTGAGGATGCTGTGTACCTTTACATTTCTTTGAAGTACAATGTGCGATGCAGCTTTCATTTAACAGGCATGATGACATTATATATGTGGAGACATATTTACCTCTAATGCTGCACTAGGTCTGACCAAGCACAGTTCCCTAGGCCGCCCCCATCCTCAGACACTATACTCACTATGGAGCTCAGTGATGTGACATCATATGCTCTGTATACAGTCTATAGAGGTCTGCGTTGGCATGCCACAGGCCTCCAAAGTGTAAATGGTCCAGAGGGCGATCTGCCCTTGGTGGTGTGGTGGAGGTCTGCCGCCCTATTCCTAGTCCAGAATACATCTCTGTATAGATGCCAACTAAAGAAACACCTATTTCCTATGGTCAACACCTCAAAACACTCTATACACAAAATGTAGATGGAAATGTGCTGTTAGAGCACAGAACACATAATGATGATGATGTTATTATTATTATTATTTTATTATTTATATAGCACCAACAATGTATTCAGCGCTTCTTATCTGCTGGCTGATAAGTTATAGCGTCGACGTTGAGAGAGCTCAAGGGACAACTGCTGTGGGTATCTAAGGTGAGTCTGTGCCCGGTAAGCTATCCTTTTGCCGTGTGTTCAAGATAGACAGTATCTTCGGGTACTTCATTTCAGTGCCACAAAAAAAAAAGGATCTCATCAGGACTTCAAAATTTGCTTGACTGTCTTTACAAAGCACTTTGTATTGAAATTGTTCCAGTGTAGTTCAGGGAGTTTCCCCCCTAGGTTGGCCCTTAACTACGGTATATTTTGTCTTTAATACCGAGAAACAATTACACTTTCCCAGGGGATGTGGTCCTTTGAGAATTCACCACTGGAAGATTGCAGATAGATTAAATGCCTGCACATGCCTGTATCTTAATTCATAAATATTACACTATAAAACTGACATGCCTGGCTCTGCGAACATGGCCCAGTTGTCAAAACTGACCTAATAGTTTTACTGAAAATATAACTTTGGAGCCTTGTTTCTCTTGCAAACTGATTAAATGTCAGTTCTCCTATGAGTTGTTTAGCCAGTATATGTTGTTTTCTGAACATTGACAAAATGAAAGTCTGTGTTATTTTATGGTAAATGGTACACTGCCATGTTCAGTTAGAATTACGGATAAATCTGGATGAGATATATCCTGGTTGCTTTGCTTTCAAAGTGACGTTCTGAATCCTAACATTCTTCATTTTTATCTAGGTCTGATGTTTTTATTTTAAACTTAAAAAAAAAACACATATCAAAGAAGTGGGCAAATGTTATATATAACACTGAAGAAATAATTAATATTTTGTTTGAATAAATATAACCTCTGGGAATTGTGGTCCAAATGTTTTAACACATACCTATTATGTATCAGTTGCCTATATCGCATGAATAATCAACACAACCGTGGGGTTGATGGGATAGCTTCCAACAATGGTCACATAATTAACTTTGTTCATAACTTTAGGTGTTTTACATTATACAAATATTAAAATAAACTATTATTACAGAAATAACTACAAGGCAACACCTTGTACGCTTTGCTTTGTGTGTTGCAATTGTTTGTTAAAAGGTTGACAGGTCTGTTCCAGCTCAACAAAATCAGTTATTGAAGCCGGGATGATAGAGGATTTATGTTATGAAGAGCTTGTTCACCTTAAGCCCCAAACATGGCTATTAGAGTTTCGATATTGGAACCGAGGAAGACACTAATTTACTCATATGCTGCCCCAGCTTATTATTCGATTTCTGGAAGAAATATCTATTCCTGGACACAGAATATGTTACTTCTGTGATGATGCTTAGATTTCACAAATTTCACTTAGAGTTGACAAAATTTACATAAAATGTTACACAATATTTTGTAAAAATAAGAAAAAGATACTATTTTCTTGGTGATTCTCCACATTTTAATCTTTAAGACACAGGGCACCTTTTAATGCCATGAGAATGCCGACCGGGGATGAGGGGGCTGAAGGTGCTGCCCCAGTAGTCATCGCAGTAAGGTTTTCAGCAGTAAATGAAAGCTGGTGTGTGCCAATGACCAAAGGGAGCGATAAAGTGTAGTGTATTTAGGGAACCTACAGGACCACCAAAGCTCTTCTCTCACAGGACAAGCTCACTTGGGTTGAACTGTGACCATGCAAAGTATGGCCAGTGAGCTGAGGCCTGCAACTTTCCTGCTAACTGAACCCAATGCACTTTTATGTTGTACTTGGCTATCCATATGCACAATTTTTATGATGTGATGTAGTATTCTGAAAGATGTAGGTATAGAAACAAAAGGACTATAAATAGGACTTTTGTTGAAGCTTTTGCATGTTTTGTGTGAAGTGTCTTTGAATCATTATTTTACTAGTACTACTTTGTGATGCCCAAAGGCTACCCACGTTAGAATGAGGAATAGATTTGTCACTATACAATATATATATACTAAATTATGTAACCTCTCCTGGATCATTGAGATGACAATCACAACACAATTTCCAATGATTTCTTGTTGCCGTTCTAATGAGATACTGTCACCGCTCTTCTATTTATAAAGAATGAGACAACAAAGGAGGCAAACTGAAATGCATGTTGTGAAGATATAATTTTCTTTTGGATACTTTGAAATAAAAATGCAAGTGGTTTCTGAAAATCCAATATATTTTAAGGTTTGAAGAGTGTGCGATTCAAGAAGTCATATATGTAACATTACAATTTTGGAATCATAATACATTAGATTTATTTATTCAGCGCCAGCAAATTCTGTGGCGGTTTACAATCACAGTCACAAACAATAACAAACTGGTACAAAAGGAGAAGAGGGCCCTGCTCTTGCGAGCTTACAATCTAGTCAATGAAGGTTTGATACATACTTTTTCTATCAATCTATATCTAGATCTGTCAACAGTAGGGGTGCACAACTACAGGCCTCCAGGGTGGCAAACAGACTACTATTTTTGAATATAACAGCTTGAGCAAACGCATCTGAATTGAAAACGAATCAAACTGCTGATTTTGTTAGACAAGAGTAGCCATTTATCCATGCATCCACTTGTTCATCTGTTTGTATTCAAATTCCTCTCCGTCCATCAATCCACCTGAACTTGTTTAGGTTTTTAATATAGTATACATAACAATTCAAGAGATAGTATTACCAAAGGCCTTGCTTAAAGGTATACTACAGCCATCACATGCATTAAATATGGTCCCTTAAATTTTTTAATATGGTCCCTTAAATTTTTGTAGATAAGAAGATCAAGGTATTGCAATAATTGACATCATGTTCTATTAGAGATAGGCGCTTAATATAATAAGGGTTCTTTAAGTTTATTCACTAATTAGATGGGTTTGTCTATGAAACAGTAGATTGTAGACAGATAAAAAATCCCATGTTACCTAAATAACTACGCATTACTTAATTTCAACCCTGGCAATTTTCTCCGGCGAGAATGGCCAAGTTAGTTTTTCATTATTTAAAGTTAATACGGTGACTTGTTCATATCTGCCACAATTCATCTACAAACTGAGAACCCGATTTTTACGGGGAAGAACTCAATACAGCAGATACAGTTAATCTATCAAACTTAATAGGTATACCGAAAACAGTGATACATTTTAAGTCTTAGTGAATCTGGTCATATCTGAAGGATTCTCCATATTTGTATGAAAATATACACCTGCTTCCCAAAGCTATACAAAATGTTCAAGTCGAACTCAGATAAACTGGATAATGATTATGCAGTGGATCCTTATCATCATGCATATTAATACACAGATTAGTCCAGATCCTAGCTGCACACTACTGTCTATGATGGATTAGAAACTCTAGCATGCAGGGCTGTCCACGCTGTCAAGTATTTTTAAGTGGAAAAAATCAGAGGACCTATCTATAATAAAAGCAATGGATTAAATGAAACACAGAGTAAAAAAGTTCAATTGACTGAGACAAACTAATCATGCCTGGGTATAAATTATGTGTCAATTTCTGTTACTAAGCGGGTAATTGCCTCCTACTCCCTTGAAATCCCCCGAATTTTATACGGAGTTTAAAATATATCTTACCTATGCTTTTTTTTAAACCTTTTTTTTGTATTTAGACCTTAAATGCTACTTTTCTAAAACCTAAATACGTTCTTTATATTCTGACAACGTAATATCTTATATCAAAGTTAACGACTTGGGGTAACCTAATGGCTAAACTAAGAATCACTGACCTAATAAATCAGAGCACAAATGATGTAAGGCCTCATCATATATATAAGCTTGAATTAATACATCATATGAAACCAAGGCCTGCAGAGGCTGCAGATGTAACTACATCTGGAGATAATTAGTCAATTAACACACCAGGAGAGATCCTGTGGCGATGCAATCCAAAGTAATTTAAAACATTGGCTAAGTAATATAAAAACATCAAAAATAGTCAAGTGCTTGTTATCCATGTAATACAGCAATTTATAATAACATTTCCCACTTATTTAGCATACGTATACCTTCTGTCTCGTTACCCCTCAACTTCTTAATAGGCTGTAAGCTCGTCTTACAGTGATGTTATTTTTAATTGTGCATATTTTACATTTATTGTAAATGCGCTATTTTCCCTTTATTGTAATAGCACTAAGGGATCAGCTGGTGCTCTATATAAGAAATAATAATAATAGCCTTGCTGTATAATTGCCAATATTTGGAGAACAAAAATCCAGGGATACTCTGCAGCATAGCTATCAATTACTTGAAAATTTACCACACCCACTGCCCCAAAGCCCCACCCACTCTGCCCAACCCACATAATTAGCTTAATTTAGTTCCGCCTAGATGTTGTGGTGCAGATTTCCACTACACTACCATAAATGTTTGTTAGCGTATGGTGTTAGACTGAGTGTGTGTGTTTGCGGATAGTGTGAGTGTATAAGACAGTGTGGTGGTGCGCAGAATGACATGCAAAGAGCAGAGCACAGAGCAGTGAAGAAGCTGTACAGAGTAGGATGCAGAGCAACTGTGATCTCCCCAACTAGCACCTGCAACTGTGACTTTCCATGACATGCCCAGACACTGAAAGTACTGGGACAAGCTCTCAAATCCCAGGACTGTTCTGGGAAAAATGGGACAGTTGACAGCTTACTGCAGGTGAGTGAATTAACTCTCAGTGTACATTAAACAAAAACTTTAATTTATAAATTGATGAGGTTGATTTATAACAAACAATTCTAGGACAAATAATCAGCACAGCAAATAATGAAATGTTTCTTCTGATGGAACATTGGTTCTTATGGTGGAAAGAACACAAAGTAATTTTACAAAATAAATTGTTAAAATGAATTATTAAACAACATGTTAATTATATAAAAGGAAATTATTGTAATTAATACCTGACAGGTAATCTCAAATTGAATGTGTTGTGGTATTTCCATTATTTAAGATTAAATAGCTTGAATTGTATTTTAATAAATGGACCTAATGTAAAAAATAAAATATAGGAAGTTACTGAAAAAATGCATTTTGTAGAATTACCATATTAATTATCATGAATTTATTGTATGCATAACTTACTGTTTAATATGTTTTAAGTTAAGGTACTTAAAATATTAAATTATATTGGGTCTGGGATATTGGGGGTTAATCCATTCTAATTGTACTTGTAATATGTTTTGGCGAAGTACGAGTTAATGTGGACATTGGTAAATATTGGTAGAATTTATTAATGGTCATGATTTGTGTATGTATAACTTACTGATAAATACGTTTTAAGTTAAGTTTCTTATTTATTAAAATAATATGTTGAATTTGGCATATTGGGGAATCATCCCTCCTAATAGTACCTGAAACAGAATTCAGAAAAACATATTTTAACTAATTGGATCTCTATTAAGAGATATTTATGTATTCTATGAATTGAGTTTACCTGATTTTATAGATATTGAGAAATTAAGGACTGGCTGTATGATGGTTTTTATGTCAGCATCCAACAGGGTGATTTTTAATGTGTAAGTTTGTTGCAATGCAGAGATTATGTTTATCAAGTGATACACAGTGTTTATAATAAATTAAGTAACTACCAGTTGGTAGATGGCATAGTTATGATGTGTACAGACGTAAGCCTGTTACCTAGGTTTATTTCGGAGAGACGAAAGGCGTTTGGTTATCAAGGTTTGCTGACATATGATGCACTGTGCCTTATAATCCTGCTGCTGACCTTAATATGAAGAAATAAGTCTGATTTTATAACACTATGTAGGAGTGCGCTTGGACTGATTTAAGCCAGCCGTTTAGGGGTCCGCACCAGCCATTGCGTGGAGGAGTAGTTGATTTGCACGTCTATAAATACCCCCCAATGAGTGCTGCAGTAACATTTAACGTAATAACTAGAAAACAATTTTAATGTATTTGCATTCATCTAGTATTTTACGCTTGACAAGGGTAAGGGGTAGAAGAAATTGTCAGGTGCTTTCAACAGTAATTGACTATTAGCCGGATAATAAAGGTTTTACTAATTGATGTAATACTCATTTATTTTGCATCCAGGTAATGAACTTGTTAAATCTACTGTGAGCAGTTACCTGCATAAAATAACACGAACAATACTTAAAAAAATCAACGGAAAAGGGAACTTATCAATACTAATTTTCATATAAGCTAAAGCTTTTCATAAAAATAATTTGGTGCATGTAGTCAAACGTAAAGGGAACCATAATGATAAACTGAATTGCTATTGTTTTTACAACATTTTGCAATCAGAATTTCTTGTTTCACTTCAATTAGCTACCATCGCTATTACACCCAAATAATGGAAATATCTTGTTCTCCTGTGCAGCTATAGACTCATCTCCCTACTAAATTTGGAATTAAAAAGCTTTCCAAAAAATCTGCAATTTTTCCATTTTTTCCCAGATAATTCACCCGGATCAAGTGGGAACAATACGGAGGTAAGCATACGGAAAGCTGTTGTGGCATGCCATCTATATTAATATCTCTGCATTCTAAAAAGAAACACCTTAACTTCTTTGCCTGGGCTGGGTCACCTACTGATGAATGCTGGCAATACAGGGTTGTCTTGTAAAGCAGTTCCAGTATCTTCTCAGTCTTGCCAGTCTATTCCTGAACATGTGTTATCTGTGACTGGGACTTTTTTTTTATCTAGTGTTGATTCTTATTGATCACATCACCTAGAGGCTCACCCTTGTCTCTCAGTGAGGCAGTGAGTGTTACAATGGCTAACTGTCCAAAATCTTATTAAACCTAACTTTTAGGATTAATCAGGTCTTAATAAAATACACGAGCATACATATCCTACCATTAAATGTTTTAACTTTTGTTTGTTTGTCTACCCCCTCTTCCCTATACTCGGAAACCAAGCAGGAAATCTGCGACAAATACTTTTCATGGATTGGCAAGGTCAATGACATTAAAATGAACCTACTTTCCAGACTGATATACATACCTGGGAACGCTCAGGGTATGACCATGAGTCTCAGGGTGTTTGCCCCAATCTCAGGGTGACTGGGCAAATTTTCAGGGTCACACAGTCTGGAGCTGACTCCTTCCTATTCCACACTCCTGCAATCGTATATAAGACTCCCAGCTGATGCTTTTGCTACCAGTCTGTTGGGTGCAGGTTACTTAATTAAGTGTACATAATGAGAAGTCAAGGTTTCCATGAGGATCATTATTAGAGTCGTTTGATTAATACATCATAATATAGAATCTTCAAGGTGGGTTATTAAATGGTTAATAATTCAAGAAGCTCAGCTCTTTTAGAAATCTCCCAGGTATGTTGATATACTGTATCTCTTTTTGATGCTGCACGTTCCCATTGTGCTCCCTGATTTTCATTCTTTCATACATATGTGACGTCAATGTTCCCACCTTAAAAATCATCAACAGAAAGTCGCTCACATAGCTCAATAGGTTTTTATAAGACTGATTACATTGTGCCCTTGGATATTACTGTCAAGGCCCTGAGCAGTCTTCACTGGAACATAAATTAATGATCAAGATCTGTTATATGCAGTATGGCTACATATCTACCAAACATTATAGAAATCTGAAAAAAATCGATGGATTGCCATGGAGCAAAATACTTACAAGAGTTGTATATTGTGGCCTGATTACAAAATTAATTTTCTCTTACCCATCATTTTTTCGATCTCCTTATTCTTTTATTGATCTTGATCTTAAAAATTAGCATTTTATCAGAACCGCGCTGACGAAGGTGCACGGGGTGCACAGCACCCTGGCAGCAGGGAGCAGAGGACAGAGAGGGGTGCCAAGTGGTAGCTGAAATCCTTTCCACGAATGAGCCACCCGCCTCGGTGCTGACGCAGCTGCTGTGGCTGGAGCGCGAGGCCTCTACCTTCATGCTGAGCATTTGTTCTAGCTAAAATTGTTCTATTTGTTCTATTAAAATTGCCCCTTAATTATGTATCATTCTTGAACATGTTTTACCTACATCTACTTGGTGCAAAGACTAGGAAAGCTTGCACCAATGGCCCAGCACATATTATTAAAAAGTGATATTAATAATCTGATGCGATATTGGGAGTTATGCTACACCACCATCAGTGTCTGGCTCAGTATATAGTGATGGGGATTTGGGTCTATCATTGTCAATATCTGGCACAGTATTGTCAGGGCCAGGGTAATCAGGTTGAGTAGGAGCCTAATTGAAGGGGATACCTAGGTTTCTGTCTGCACATAGCAATGCATGGTAAATGAAGGATAAGACAGACAGGCACAAACGAATACACCACAGGCAGAATTCCAGGAAATGCTATGTATTGTATAATATGGCAGGACAACCAAATACATGTTAAAACAGTCTATTAAGTATTAAAGTGATGGGACATATACCACCATACAAAACAAGATTATCTCACCATAGTATGACGATTACGGAAGATAATTTTATTATCGGTTCGCAAACTTTACTTTATTTGGATATATGCCAGGGGCAGATTGGGTGCTGCAGATATGCCTTGCTACATGCTACAAAAGTGCCAGGGCCGCCTTATCATCCCCAGTATGTCCTTGTTAAGGACACCCTTTGTTCCAAAATCAAGTCCTGATGCTAATAAATTAAACTTATGAGTTGTATTATGTATAATAAAGTCAAAGTTAAGGAAAAATGGGGAAATCCAAACAGTCACAGTCACAAACAAATTTAAATTGTTAGAAATTACATGCCAGTCAACAAGAGAGAGGCAGGACTCTGCATACATAAATATAAATTAATATAAATAAATTGAGGTGATGGCCACTTGTTTCGCTAAAATTTGGATGGTATCAAATATCAGCTTCTACTGTAAATAAAATATAGTTTTATATTACCATATAAGTTAGTAGGTGATTAACAAATTTATGTACTAACGTACACATACGCTGATTAAATCTGTCTGAAAAATTTACATTTAAAAATAAAAGTGTGTTTCAACAATGTTTTGCTTTTCACTGAAATGTCTCATAGATTTTTTTAAATGTACAATGTTAAAATAGTCCAAATACCTTTTAGGTGAAATAATGAAGGTTTGAAATGATAGATCACTCAAACGTCTTGTTATTTTCCATGTGCTAGAAAGAGGAAAAATATTATAGATAAGCTTCTGAGATCTGCACAATATAAAAACGCATTCTAATACTATACAGATATGTACACACTATTTATATATAAAATTGTGTGAAAAAATGCACCCTTGATTAATTCTATGGTTCCTCAGAGGGACAATAACACATGACATATTATACAATGTCATACATTATTTATTCAACAAAACTAAATGGAGAAGCCATGTGTGAAAAACTAAGTCCACCTGTACAGCTTTCATATGAATTAGAATGCTAAATAGCAGACAGGTGCTGCTCATCAAATGCCCTTGATTAACTGATCATCAGCAAGTGTGACCATCTCTATAAAGTCCGAAGCAATTGTTGCTGCCCATCAATCTGTAAAGGGTTATAAGGCCATTTCCAAACAATGTAAAGTCCATCATTCTACAGTGTCAAAGATTATTCAAAAGTGGAAAACATTCAGGACAATTGTCAATCTTCCCAGGAGTGGACATCCCAGCAAATTCAAGTCAAGACTTCCATATTGTCTCCCAACTGGGTAATGCTCATTCAGGGGAAGGCAGGGAAAGAGTGGCACCTTATAGCCCATGGACACATCCAACTAAGTCATATATTTCTGCTACCATCCAAGAAACATATCTTCAAAGACTCTATACAGCTAAATGTTCTGCAGCAGGGGCATTCTACTTGTTTCACATTGATTTTTCCACATTTAGATCTTTCCCCTGAATTTTTATTTATAAATATTGATGACACAAACTCCCAAATTGGCTGATGCCCTCCTGTCTCTCATGAATCTTGATCGCACTCTGAATGAAGTACAGTGTGGCCCCGAGTTTATTATAAGGTAATGATATCCACCAAGCTGGACAGGAAGAATCTGTTAAGGTCCTTTACCAACCCCTGGAAGAACCTCGCTGGATACCGCATTACAAACAATCCTGGCTACCACCCTGAGTCCTCCTTTAGCTGGATTACTTTGGACTAAGGCCTCCCATGACGTATGCACATTATTTGGGGATTATATTGTCTAGTCAGCAACTGGCAGCACACTGTTATTAGCACCAACAGTAGGCACAGCACAGTACATCATGACAGCATTAAGAGTCACAGGGGAGGCATACACACAATCTACTGAAAATAACAAAACAAATTAACAAATACTTGAGGAATATTTGAAAGTTTCTCATTTTGAATATTTATGTGAATGCATGAATTGGGTAGCCCACCCCTGCTCCTGGGGCTTTTAGCTATATACAGTATTTTAAGCACATCACAGTTAATTTCACATGGAGTCCAGTATACTTGACCAAATACACATATTTTACTCTTTAATGGAGTCATAAATACAATTGAAAATCCAACTGTCTATCTTGTTTTCCTCTCTACCTGAATCTGTTGAGGCATTGAAGCACTTATTAGTTGATAAAATATGCTGCTTGCTTCAATACAAAATAATATTTTATTATTAGCGATATCTGTCCGCATATCTGGGGCACATCTATCTTTTGCTGAGGAAGTATTTTTGGGGATCACTGCAAAACTAGTGGGGGAGTTATTTTTCCATATTGGTGTACACGGTCACTTGGAGTGTGCATTTGTTTCTTATTTTAAAGATACCTGTACCAGAATATGCTTGACAAAATAGTACCACAAGCAAAACGCCTCTATGTCACCCAACATAGGAGCAAGCCTTTTGTTTTTTAGGCCAAAGTAGGCATAAATCTCTTGTGCCATCCCTGACACATTGTGGAGGCTTTCATTGCCCACTTGTCAGGTTCCAGACAGTTTGCTGGCATGTTCTATGGTCACTACTGGTACTGACTGGACCAGGCACTGTGGGCACCTTACTCACCTGGCAATAAAACTGACTTTGCATACACACTCATACAAAGTTACCAAAGAGATACCCGTCAAGGTCATACCATTTACTGGTTTCCATCTGTAAAGGTTGTAATATAACAAAGCAAGCAAAATAAAAAAGCCCATTCTATCCTAAAAGCTATCATATTAGGATGAGAGCAAATATAATTAACGTTTAATACATTTAAGTTCAGTCAAAGCATTGCATATTTGATTCTGAAATAACATTTCCAGTTTAATGTGTTTGTGCTCAACAGTCATATATAACAGAACAACAATTTACAGTGTTGAACCACTGGGTATTTTATTTTATTCCATTTCTTTAACAACAAACACTAAGGCAATAAAATTGTATGTTTGTTATTGCTTTCCCAGGCTTCTATTATTTTTCTAATAAGAAAATATATTAATTTTTACAAAGTAATTGTTAAAGACAGGTACATTTTGGTAAAACGTGACACCAGGCTGCAGAAAAAAATCAACCAAATAAATAGTAAGACGCCTGAAACAAAACGTACATTATAAAAAAAATTTCCCAGCGTGGTAGGTGGCCAGTTTGGGCCTGAGTAGTGCGACCTTCCAATCCTGCATATTAAGTTTATTGAGATTATTCACAGGTAAATTGGAGTGAAATAAAAAACATTTTAACTGTTTAAGTGCTGATGGTCATGCAACTTAGAGGCTTTGGACTGCATATGTTATAAGCAGAAGACAGACGTTTCCAGGTTTAAATTTTTATTTAATAAAACCTTTAATTAATAATGCTTAGCAGACAGTGTTACCTGGTTAAGGCGACACTCCAACCATCATGTGGACTTATATAGTATATGATAGCTCAGTGATTTGTATTGTTTTTTTCCTTGCATACACACTGTAATGTGCACACAAACTTTTTTTTAATAATATTCACCATCGAGCAATTTATGTTAACGTATTCGTAGGTAAGTATCGTAACTACATTATTTCATAAATTGTCTCTAAAAGATTATCATGTCAAAGTGCTAAATGAGATAACATGAATTATGAAGTGGCTCGGAGCTGAGAGTCCTCATTATGAAACATAATTAAGTGATAAGTATTCTACATATCAATTATGTACAAAATGATTTAAATATGTGCAGAGGTTTCTGCTATTAATATCATGTAATATAATTTTCATAGAAATATTTATTTACTAGACAGCACAGAGGAGAAATATCAATATTAAAGTTTAATATGTGCCAAATATTTTACTTATCAATTTAAAATAAATGAAGATATTACAGAAACCCCGCGGCTTTGTCCCTTACAGGTTAGGAGAATATTTGGCCACATGTTTGTTGTTTATATAAAGTATTAATAAGGAGAAATGTTATTTTTAAATCACTGTGGCTTTATGTAAAAAAATAAGTGGTCTTTTACCTTTTGGCTTCCAAAATATTACAAGCCATCAGCATGCCCACAACATTAAACACCAATTGGAACTTCCAGATCTGTCATAGACACCAAGCAGCAGAAGCTCCCCATCTGCGAATGAACATGGAACTAATGAATAAGTTGGTGTCAACAGGAACTTTTTGCTTCCATCATCAAGTGCTAATGACCTTCCATTACAAGCTAGCGCAGTAGCCTTTCTGTTACTTCCCTAGTTGCGTGCTAGCCACCTTCTGAAACAAGGCACCTGCAGCATTCAAAAGGAATTCAGCCACATTTGCCAGACCTGCAAGCAAGTTTATTAATTCACATTTTTGTATAATGTTTTCCTGTATATGTACCAAATATGTATTAAGGGAATATTGTTTCTTTTTGGCCAAATGTTGAGATTCACATTTGGAAATGTATACTCGTTTGTCCTGGTCCTCTCCCTGTCTGGCCTCCTTTAAGCCATTGCTCTGCCCCTGCACGTTTTGCACTTTATCACTTCTATCCTAGAACATGCTACATTTTAGTACTGGCAGTTGTTACTGGCAACAAGACATAGATACATACCTGTTAAACTTTTTTGTATGCTATACGTTTTGTGTGGTTGGCTGACAGTATTATATACCACCATGGTTAATACATTTGTACATGGCTAGAAAGACATTGTGTTCATTTTCAGGCACAGAATTTCTTTTTCCAACCATTTGGTTTGGATGATAAGAAATTGGGGGCATTTCCAAAGAGGAGATGTCCCTACCTGAATTTCTCCCCAAATTAAAAAATACCGGATTTGCTCGATTATAAGACAAGGTGTTTTTCAGAGGAAATGCTTATAATCAGACTCAAAGAGATGAGGGGTTCAAATGAGATATGTGATATTCATACCGGGTGGTGTTTACACTATTTTGGTGTGATTTGACACACAATTTAACACAGAGGCAATTGAGATATTTTATAATTCACTTTTGTTTTTGCTCTTTTGACTATATTTTGTGTTATTAATTTCATATATACTCCTAATATTTTCAAAAGATACATACGGCAACAGGTAAAAATATAATTAGTAATTTAAGAGAAACATATTTAAAGAGAAAGGAGACATATTTTTTGGGGTACCAAAGAACCCACTAGTCCTAGCTGCAAGAATGTATTTTTCTAAGTTAGAAAAATTGGCAGGAAGGGAGATGAGAAAATGGTGGGAAATCTAAACTTTAGGAGAATAAAAGAAACATGGTATTATACCAAAAGGCTTAGGAATATTAAATACTTTGGGGATAATAATCAGGAATGTATTAGCAAATGGAACTTAGTATTAGATAAGTGTTTACTTAGATTAATGGAGTTAATAATTGAATTCCAACAATTAGCTCGTATACAAATAGAAGAAGAGACATCAAAAAATATTTGGAACAACAACTTTGAAAATTGATGGAAAGAATATAGAAGAGAAACATTCAGAAATTCACAATAAAATGAAGTTATCAATGAAGTTATAAATGCAAATATCAAAAATTCTAAATTACACACTTTTATTGGGAAGAACTCCCCAAAGGGTTCTAAACATTTGAAGTTTAATAATAAGAAAAAAGATGATAAATTGAAGCTTAATGATCAAGGAAGAAAAGATATTTATAATTTATACATTTATTTATTATAAGTTTATAATATACCCTCTCATTCCGACAAATTTCAATAGAAGCCACATGAAAAGATTGTCTTACAAAGATAATTAAGATGAGATTAATTCTTTAGACAAAGGGCTAGACCAAAGACCGGAACACATAAGAAAGATACAACAAGGGAAGCTTCACAACTGCTTTGTCCCTTTATTAATGCCAGACTCACCTCACCAGAGAAAATAAGGCAAAAAAGAACAAAGAAAAACACTTAATTGAAAACTATGTCCTTCTCTGGAGCAGATAAGATCATTATGGATCCACATTAAGGCATTTTCAGTTTATCAATGGTGAAATTAGACACACATGCATTAACCCTTTCAAGACCGGGACGTACCTGGTACTTCCGGGTCACGGGTCACCGGCAGACCGGGACGTACCAGGTACGTCACAGCCTTTACGCGATCCAGCGTCGCTTTGAACGCTGGGATCGCGAGGGGCGGCTGCTACTGACCGCTGGGTGTTCCCAGCGATCAGTAGCAGCCACCCCCCCTCAATTCCGTGCACGTGATCGCTTTTCAGCGAATCACGATCACGGAATTTAAATATTTAAAAACATACTGCGGTCTTCAAGTGAAGACGCAGTATGTAATCGGCGGTCCGGAAGGGGTTAAAGCACCAAGGCTGCTTTGCATCCCAAATTTTCTCAATATGAAAATTTGTGGTTTGCTAATATAAGTAGTGCATTTGATTCACTTTAGATTATTTTGCCACCCACAAGAGAACCAGGCACCAATTCACAAGTCTGATATGAGGTCCTTTTTGAGATTGCATAGACACCTCCAATTCTGTTGAGTGACACAATGCACAAAGCATCTTATTTTTTGTTGCTCAGCAGTGCTAGTCTTATACACATGTCCTGCATTAAGAAATTAAAAACACGACACAATTAATAAAGGCATTGAAATAATTAAATGAATCAACTAAGTTGATTTTCTTTTACATTTAAGAGTCAATCCCATGGGAGTTTACAAGGATATGCAGGGTCAACAGACCATCCTTCAATAAAACTGACTTGTCTCATGGAGTAAGGAAATAAAAAAAGGTGTTCTAATTAGAAATTTAGGGGGGGTTTGGAAAGTCATGGTTTTCAACCTGAATCATTGCAAATAAGCTAGTTTAATTTTTGCACATTGGATACATTTACAAAGGATTTATCTCTTCTATAAACCATCTTTACCAAGGGGTTTGAAATTCAGAACTCTGAATGAAAATTTTGGACACTTTGGAACATGGCCATACTCTGTTGGACAATGAATTGTTATCTGAAGTCAAAATCCACAACTTTTATTTATTTGTAGCATTTAAAATCTAGAAATTATAATTATTTTTATAATTTAACAAAATGCAAAGTGAGAGAACAGGAGAAAAATCTAAATAAAATCAGTATTCGGTGTGGCCATCACCTTCAGAACAGCATTAACACATAGTCATTAACACATAGTCTGTTCATGAACTTGGCATGTAGGTTGAGAAATTCCTAGATTTCATATGCTACAAATAAATACAAATTGTGGATTTGGCTTCAGTTCTTCTGTGGATTTAAGCACCTCAGTTGCTTTTCTCTCTTCATGTCATCCCAAGCAGACTCAATGATGTTGAGGTCAGGAGTCTGTGGGGGCCATACCATCAGTTCTTGGACACCCTGTTCTTCTTTATACTAAAGATAGTTCTTAATGACTTTGGCTGTTTGTTGGGGCTTATTCTACAAAATTAATTTCGGGCCAATCAGATGCCTCCTTCATGGTATTGCATGATGGATAAGTATCTGCACGTACTCAATGAGAAGACCATAAATTCTGACCAAACTCCATTTGCAGGAGTGCAGCTTCAAACTCACAAGGAACCTCCACCATGCTTTGTTGTTGCCTACAAACTTTTATTATTGTATCACTGTCCAGGCCTTCAGCAAACAAACTGCCTTTTGCTACAGCCAAGCAAATTTTGAAATCAGAACAGAGCACCTGCTAGTTGAGTCTCTTGGCCTTGTTTCCACATCAGAAGTATGGCTTGGGTCCTCCTGACAACCCCCCCCCAAACCTATGCCATTCATATTCTCTGTACAGCCCTTGCATTGAGAATTTGATGGGTTATCTTTTTACTGATAGGCAACAACTAGTTTTCATTTGCAAAAAAAATTCACTTTCATACGGTGTTAGAAATTCTAGAACACAATGAATAGTTCAGCAAATCAGGTTTGTCAAATAACGGGATTTCCAGACATTCCAATGAATACACTCTCAAGACGTGTCAGGTTCGTTTAGCTCTACCTAAAAAATGTAAAACCCAACCATGGCAAACATGATGCTTAATTTTCCATAGAACAAGAAAAAAAATACTCTTTAATGAAAATACTACCATTTCCTCTACTCTTGCCTAGAATTTTTTTTTAAGTATTAAATAAATATTAACTATATTAAATATATACCTGTGAATTTTAATTTTTTGTCTTCAAAAAAAATCTCTTTTATTTACCTGCTACTACAGTGTAGCAAAGACTCATGCCGTACGAGGAACACAGTTCGTAGGAATTCATATTTAATGTAAATATTTGCTTAAATATTTCATGGTGATAGCAAATACCTTTGAAGCTATATGTTCAGGTGGATTAGCGGAAATGCTCATTAAAAGGTATAATGACTAAAATATTGATTCATTAGCCAAACATTGATTAACAGTCACACTTTATCAACTACAAAGGTTCTAATTACTGCACTATTATTACAAAGATTAACCTGTTCTCTCTTGTCACTTGTGATGAATAAGAACAATTTTTACTAAGCAGCTTTTGGATTTTTGACCTGTGAAATTTTAATAGGGAAAGAACAGAGGATGTCACATGTGGTTTGCCATTCTAGTCACCAAGGGACTGCATGTCTGTACTTAACCAAAGGTACAGAAAGTTCAGATGGGATATGAACAATCAAGGCTTTAAACCCTAACCACGGTGTAATTATAAGGTTGAAAACCTGTAAATGTATTCCCTCTATCTTCCCAAAGGAACTGTCCCCCCCCATCCTTTTTATTGTTCACTTTTTGTATTTCTATGACTTCAAAGTAATAGTAAATTGCATTTACAGGTATGCACACTACTACATATAAAATAACACATGCAACAACACGTGACATATGTGACATACTATGGACAAAAAAACAGGAAACTTAAATTAAGCGTTTCTGCCACTAATCAAGCCTCGTGCAACAATGACAGATGACGGCCAGAAAAACAAAATGAGATGGAAAAGAAACAGTAACTCACTATTTGTGTACATGTAGTCAGGACCAGACTGGCCATCTTGCACACCGGGCAAAAGCCACTGGCCGACCGCGACACACACTTAGTGTGAGCAGAAAAACGTAGTATGAAGCCATGCATTTCCACCATTGGCAGTACTTACATCATGGTGGCCATTAGTTTTAATACACAAGGGCCCCTCGTCACCATCAGTCCCGTTCTACATATGGTCATGGAAAAAATTTATCTTTATAGCATTTCATCATCGACAGTCATAATACCCAACTTTAACACTAAATGAAAAATTACACATATGATTTTACTATTTTAAAAGTTTTTATTTTATACTTTTATAATCTTTTAAAGTAAATCATAACTTCACAACGAAAAGCTTCAACATTTTTTTTTACTTCAATAAGAAATAGAATACAATTCTGTGCATTAAAAATGAATTAACGGTATGGTTATTAATTGTGCACCTTCCAATTCCTTTGTGCTATATTGCTTGAATCTCATTTGAATCCTTTGACTAAGTAAGATGTCAAGGGGAATACAAGCAGAGATTCATGAGTTATTTTAAAAAGCAGGACTTTCCTGGCAGATTAGAATACCAATGAGAGGGGTTAAGAAGGCTGTACCGTAGTTAGAGGGCAACTCTCAGTCTGAAAAGTACCTGGAAAATGGGACCTCGGTGGACTAATTTTCCGAATCCCACTATAATGTGGGCTTGTGTCAATCATCAGAACAGACAGCTTTATTTCATGATATAAACTAGTTACACATTCATGAACTGCCAGAAGATGTTCATTAAAAAAACAGGACTCAACATAAAAAGAGTAGGGCTGTTTCATTTGAATACTTCAAAACCAGTGTTTTGTTTTATATTTTCTTAGAGATATATTAGCTCTTTGCTGTTATTTCCAGAAGTGCCTTGGAAGAAACAAACCAGAACAACGTTATTTTCTTTTTTTCTTCTTAAGTACATTGAAATCATTACATCTAACAAATAGATTCATACATGGCTTTGAAGACCCTTCCAGAGGTAATGTTGAGATCTTTTTAATCTCTTTAGTTGACTTTGTTGAGATGACTTTGTACAATGCCCACTTACTATATGAAAGGTAAGAAGTACGTATAAAAGTAAAAAATAAAGTATATAATATATCATATTTGTAATAATCTGTCACCTAGAAGAAATTGAGCTAATTCTAACTTTATGAACACAACAAGGACTACAGCATTTCCTTCCCTCCCCCCAGAATCACTACGGAGTCTCACCGAGATCAATGTACAACACCTTGGAAGCAGGCGATCCCAGCAGGACTCGGCAAATAAAGGTTCAAACTACTCAGTGTATGAAAATAGTTTATTTATTTCAAAATTCTAATCCACTGCATGACATACAATAGAAGGGGTACATCAGATAGGCATACCTGGGAACTTCTGGGCTCCGGCTACCCTTGAGGGACGTGACCAGGACTGCACACTGACGTCGGGGGAGTTCCCGCTGACGGGAGCGGAAAACACCCCCATTTAAAGGAAAAATGGGCCAGGGAGCGGGGTGTGTCAAGACCATGCTTCAGCGACCCGGAGGATTCGGGTCTTGACCCGGAGAACCGGAGGAGCAGCGCTCACCCGGCAGTCTCCAGGTCAAACCCAAAGAGTTCCCAGGTATGCAGATAGGAGACAGATTGGTAGTGTCAATTTCATTCATCCATTTCAAACAACCTTTTGTACATATTAAGGCCATTTAATATTTAAATTAATTAAAAAAGTTAACTAAATACACTATGGAGAGTGGAATACATGCATGTCTTGGGAATTACAATATAAGGGTAGCAGGCTGAAATCAATATTATATATAAATTCATACAGCTAAATCCTAGATAACAGATTAAAAAAGTGATTTGTTTTAACATTAACATTTCTGGTATTGAGACTGATCCCAAACACACTTTAAAATGTTAATTCACGCAATAGTGTCATTGATGTAATTTCAATGATTAGAAATAAGTGATATTTCTCCTTGCCTTTTATAAAAATGATGGATGGAAGCAGTGAGTACATTTGCATAAGTCAAAGATCGTTTTAGGATATTCTAGAATTATTTTGACAGTTTATAGCCGATTATTAGATGACCACACCGATTTAACAGCTTGATAAATCACCAACAAAAATTGTCATAAAACCAATGGCTTTCAGGCATAAATTACATTGGCATATCCGTTAACAATTTGCCAGAAACTTTTAATAATGTAAAGGACAAGAGAAACTAATAATTCTAATTTGAATTACCTTCAGCCATTAACCAGGATGTAGGTGACGATACCCAGGTTGTGTTTCCAATGGTGGCAGAGATATCTCAATGACCCTCTATTTCGAACAGGTTTCTGATCAATATCAGTTGTATTAGTTTGTCTACTAAGTAATGTATGCTAGTACAAGTCCTTTTGATTTAAATTCTTGAGTATAAATAATATTATATAATAATAATAATAATATATATATAATATTTTATGTATTGGAATTAACAGCTAGATTCTTCATTGAGCAAGCAGGACATGTATCTTGGTATATGTGTCAAGACAAGATAATAACCTCAAAGGTTTGCGATTACCAAATTTCAAATGGTTATTTACTATTAGTAATCATTTGCATATTTGGAGAGGATTAAATTATTTGAACCATTGTGTGTAGTTTTATTCTACCCCATTAGATGATATAGACTTATATTTTACCTGATTTATTTAAGATAGCTGTAGAGTAGGTTTTTGGGATTGTTTCAGTTGGGAATATCTCTTAGCTCTAATCGTTGTTTAAATGAGAAACCTTGAAGCAATGTTGTAAAGAGGAGTGGGCCAAAATTACTCCACAACGATGTGAGAGACTGATAAAGTTGCTGCTAAAGGTGATTCTACAAGCTATTGAGAAGTACTTAGTTTTTCTCGCATGGCTTCTCAATTTTGGCTTTATTTTTGTTGAATAATCGTGAATAAAATATATTTCAAAATGTAATTTTATATTGCAAGTAGCAGTAGCAAAATGTGTTTATAGCAACGCTAGAGGACTGTACTAAAAACATATATAGGTAATCCAGAAGTGTTCCCCCCCTGTTTAAAAATAATGTATGTAAAAAATGTATTATATTTCATATAATAATAATCATAATAATGCATTTAAAAAAAAACACAATAATCAAATGTCTGATAATAAATAAATAATTCAATTTAGAAACAAAAAATATGTTTTCTGCCTAATGCTTCTGTTTCTTTTTGTACTTAAGGAATAGATCATTTAGAATCAGTTTATCCCATTTAAGAAAAGATCCGCCACATCTAAGCATAATTCAATCTTTAAACTGTAACTATAAATTACTCCTCAGCCATTTTATACAGGTAATGGGAAATAAAAGAGCTATTTGCGTAATATTGGTACATTTATCGTGTGTTTTAGCTCCATTTATTGCTAAATGCAGAATGATGATGAAATGGCCCTATTATAATGAAATAACTGTTATACAAATCCTTTGAGACTGGATGAAAGCTTTAGAAAAAAAGGTTCTTTTTTCCCCCTTAATCTATACTGCATTTTTTATAGTAAAAATACATGCTTAAAACAAAATGCTCCTGATTTTATGTATTTTACATTTTTTTCTTTAGTAATGCATATAAATGTTCTTACTACCCAAACAACTTGAGATGAACCAAGAGTATTTTCCAGATAAAAGATTCAGATTGTACGCACGACAAGCACCATTAAGTAACATAAATATATTATATTATTTACCTGTAAACGTTATTCTGTGCAGGATTGTGTCGAAATACAATGCAGTTTGTCAAGGTGTATATAGAGTAATCCTACTGTCTGTATTTACTGCAAATATGTCAGTGATTCCGTTCTTGTTTGTCCAACTACTCTTCTAATGAAAATAGTCATCTGTTTCTTAATGCCATTATACGCAAACTCACTGGTTAATTTAGGGAGACATAATAGAGAATTGTAAAATAAAATCACAGGTGCTATTTCATAGATCCAAGCATGAAAAACAAAGTTCTGAAAATAGTTGCTGGATACCCAATTTTGGTACTTAAAAAACTAAGTAAGTTAAAAAACTATAAGGGACATCTAACAAAATCCATTCCATAAGAGAACCAGGGACAAAACAACAGTGTCGTGGTCCTTGCATGCCTTTGTTTGGGACCATTCTGTTGTAAATACAGATTTACCTCCTAGGTCATCCCATACCCCCACTATCCCGCCCCCCCCCTTGTTATTATTTGTCTTAATTCATACAACTTCAAAACATAAATATATTGATTTTTATGGCCCCATCATACCATGGGGCTCTGTAGACTTCAAATAAAATGAAAACACAATCTTTATCTGCATTTTCACTAATTTGCATACTTACTTAGTAGTAACCTGGCATGCCCCATTTCTGGGATAATGTACAGATAAATATATTTAAAAAAAAAAAACAGTTCAAGAGGAACTGTCCAAATGCACTTTTCAATCCTTAATCCTTATTAAGATTTTTATTTATTATTATTTACTATATTATTTATTTTAAACTCTTTTTTTGTTCAGGTTTACTTTTTTAATGTGATTTTTTTATTTCCTGGCTGCACATACATTTAGTCAAAATATTCTCACCAATTCTTTCTTTCTATTTTGGAATCAAACAGATGCCATTACATTTCTACGATAATATGTGTACTGCCATGTCACACTACTGTGACTTTGGTGAATGTTACCGCAGCTGCATATTAACTCTGGCTTTGAAGGTTGTTGCTAAAGCTATCTGTGGTTTGCAGAGTAAGGCAAAACTACACAGGCAATGAAAGACTTTCCATTATAAGCCGCACAATTCCATTGTTTTTGTGCCGTGTTAGCAGGTCACTCAGCTGAATAAGTAATACTTGTGAATGAACGTGGTTACATGGTGGGATTATTAACAATAGAAGCGTTTTAGCTTCTTTCAAGGAGGTTTGTGTCCAATGTTTCATTGAGTTTCTGATGTTAATTGTTCAACTCGGCATTTTTAAGCGAGTAAATAGGTCCATCAAGGCAAATATATGACGCAACCATGGAAAAGATTCTATGTAACATCACACCTTGAATGTTGAATGCTGTTGTATACCAATGTTTTAATAGCGATTACCGTTACTATATATGTTTAAATGGAAACTTCATGTCCATACACCATTTAAGTTGCATTATCATCAGCTTTTGTGCTTTAGGGAATAAACTCTCATAATTATTTGATGTGTGTATGTTTGGCATTGAGCTCTTAGAGTGTTTTGTTAATTATGTATAATGATATTATTATGATAATTTTGCCCCTGCTACTGCCCCTTACCAATGGTATTCATCCTTGACAACGTTAAGTGGGAATATCTCTATATGAATGACTCCCTGGGCAGATCACATCATATTTATGGCTTGCAGAATGGGGTTGAGTTTACCTGTTTCCCAGTATTGACTTTTTTGTTAACTGCTTACAGAAGGCGAACTTATCATACCCAACGCGGGTTGGATCAGTGCTTTTTTTTACTTGGTTAGAGCTCTTGGTGGTTTGTGACCTTATTATTATTATCATCATCTCAACAGTCCATCAGCCAGACAGTGCCCCCAGCTGCTCCCTATGAGGCCGCTGTCCTCATTGCAGAGCAGGAGATGTGACATCATATCCCAGCGCTCTGTGTTAATAATTCATATGGAGGTTGTGCTTGCGCTTGCTTGAGATCTCCCTTGTATCCTTCTCAGCAGGGGCTTGATAATGGAAGGAAGTACCCTAGGCCTTGTCAGCGTATGTATGTTATTGTATATACATATGTTGAGCTATTTCTTATGTAATTTTTAATTCATTGGCTGCTTTGTTTCTTTATTGTACATAGGCTATTCAACTTATGGCACAAGTCTAAGTAATTTTTTTTATATTTCTTTAAAGAAAACTCTACAAAAGATTTCACAGCACCAGCAGTTCTTTATTTGTCTCAAACACCAAAACCCATTTAGCCGTGTATTTTAACATTTCCCGGAATTCCAGGTGACACCTTAGCAATTGCAATACAATTATAAAACAGAATTTCTTAATATATTTATATTAACGGAAAAAAAACATGAACGTAATTCTCTTTGTCAGTTTTGTTATGTAGAAATTATAACAGAGTAAAAAGCATGTCAAATTAGCACGAATACTAATTGTTTTTGTGTATCCACCAGAAATCAGTATTCTGGCGATATATTCAACAGCTATCATCCCAGTGACTACATTAATCAATAAGGATGTGCACACCTTTTGTTTTTCTCTCATTAATTCTTCTCTCTCTCTAATTTTCTTAATTGATGTATCTATTCTACTCATGCACGGCTTCTGATATTAAACCAGACATGAAAACTATGAAAGAACACGTTGGAATTGATTATTCTGAACGCAGTTTCGTCAAATGACTCAAGAAATTCAGTCGGATACAATACGTAAGTATTTACTTGGAAAACAATAGCTATGGCTTGCTCTAAACTTGATTTATAACCCTGTTTGAAATGAAATATTAACATATCCATTTAATACTACTTATTTCCTTTGAAAATTACTCTAGATCAGGTTTTGCCGGAACTCAGAACTCCAGAGAAGGACACCACATTACAAGGTTAAGTGCGTTATAGTCTACAAAAAAACAATAATTACCTTTAAACAAAAAAAATATATATTTTTTCTTGCATTTGACAGTTAATTTACTAATGAAGATCAGCACTCAATTTATAATAAAGTAATACTGGCCAGAAATAATTCAGCACTGATACTCATCTGAAAATATTTTATTGTTCGAGACTTCTATTAAATAAATTGGAAAGGATTAATTTTGCAAGATGAGATTGTCACAGACCGCTGCATAAACTAGATTCATGTCAGCACTAAATTTAATTATTGATTGCAATACAATAGTGCTGAGAATATCAATCCCCAAACAGCTTCCAGTAACTATCAGCAAATTCCAAATATAGAGCTAAAGTGAAAGTGTGATTGCAAATGACTACATTTTTAATAAATATTTCATTAACAATTTCAAAATTCAATTTATCATTCTATACTGTCCTGTTATGACTTAGAGCACAGAACTCTAATCATTCTTTGCAACAGGCTTTTGTATACTGTATGCCGTGTTTGGATCTAATATTTATCACAACAACAACAACGCATCGTGTGAAATTAACCCCTTAATGACAAAGCCTGTACATGTATGGGCTCAAAATGCATTTTCAATGGGTTTAGGGACCGCCCATTGTCCTTAAGGGGTTAAAAATCGTATGTACGTATTGCTATGTTGATCTCATTTTCCCTAAATGTTCTTGACAATGTTAAGTTGATTCCTGGAATAAGCCTTTGAAGCAGCCTTTGGTTTTGTGGGCTTGGCTGTGCCCCCTCTTTGCCCCATTTTTTTTCTACACTATGACTACCCACAATCCAGTATGCCATCTGCCCTTTCCTCTTGGCTTCCTGCCCCTGCCTGCCCCCCCATCTTGGGTTCCCCATTGTGACCGTCAATGGCAATTTTTCTCAATGCATTTCCTCTTAAAATAATATATGGTTAACAAGTTTAAGCGGTCGCTATTGATGTTTGAGATAAATCCTATAGTATAGGATACATTATGTTATTATTTATGAGTGTGTATGAATTACTGAAAATGTTTGTTCAATTCAGAAGGAATTTTTTAGCAATCTTATTTATTCTCACACATAGGAGCCTGCATATGAGAAGAATTATTCATTGGCGTTGTGTGTCATAGTCTTTTACAATACAAATGCTTCCTGGGATCAAAACAATGAGTGTTTTCTGTATTCTGGACATATATGTGTCAGTTGAAGATAGATTGAAAGATAGATATGTTGGTAGATAGATAGATAGATAGATAGATAGATAGACAGACAGACAGACAGACAGACAGACAGATAGATAGATAGATAGATAGATAGATAGATCAAACACTAATCCTTCATTGTACATATAATGGTCTAGTTTTTATTTTGGGGGAGTGCATTAGTAATATGTTGCATGATTATAACTCTGCACAATGGTGTATTATTGACATTGCAATTGTTGATTGTCTATTTTTAATACAAAACATATTTTGTTACAATAGTCTATTTTTGTAACACATTTTTTATTTATAAAACATTTGCGACTTTTGTAAAACACGACCCATTAAAATAATCACACAAAATATTTACATGAGAAATAGGCAAAAAAATATAATGTATAATATATATAATATATAATGTTACCATTTATTAAATATATGTAAATAATTCAAGGGTACTTTTCAGCAAATGCTATTCAGAGGTACTGTAAAGTGGTTTTGCAGACAGGCATATTTTACATTTTTTAAATCCCTCAAGAAAGCTAAAAAGCTATGTTGTCTACCTGAAACAAAAAATTTGAAAAATTCCTCCGTACGGCTAAATGGGTAGCATGTGTATGGATAAAATTTTATATTTTTTACCTTTTTTTTATAACGTTAAAACCAGTAAAAAAACAAAACAAAAAAAAACCCCTTAAAAATCGTGTCTTCATTTTAAAATAAATGCTACAGAGCGCAACAAATATTAAATTATTCATTGTAGCTTAATATGCTACAAATGAAAATATCGTTCTATCCCTAGCTCTGTTCTACTGTAGTTCTTTTGCTGAGTCAAATGTAATATGATGATATTTTATCATGTTTAAATCACGTGAATAAGTCATTGCAATATAGAAGATTTTTCCACAAACAGAAAGTGTGGTTAATATTACAAAAACATAAATGATGCTTCATAAACAGGAAAATATGCTGTTTTCTTATGCTGTTTTTTTTTTAGAACTGAAATAATAACGCTAAACATGATTCAGTATATTAGCAAACAGACGATGCTTAATCTAAGTATAAACATATTTACAGGGGAAGATGCACCGAATTAATTAATTTTCCTAAGACCTATTAAATCCACATAACAGAGATTCAATTACTGTCAACACAAGCAATGCTATTTACTTTCTAGCAGTGCTTTACTGTAGGGGTTTAACAAACCAGCTGTTAAAACTTAACCATGTAGTCAAATCCATGTAAAATGGGAATGTAACACATTTTTTAAACGCTTACGATAAAACACAACAAGTTGTGTTCATGGAAAAATGGATATATTGTAATAATGTAATGTAATAATATTATAATTATATTGTATATTAATTACCCAAATAGTACGATCACCATGAAATATAAGGTTAGATGTCCATTACCTTATCCTGTACCATAAATATATAATATTTTCTCTTCTTTATATTTTATCATTCATTTAATTTATATATTGTATCTATATTGCTTTGTGCATGCATGCAGTTGTCCATATTTCTGTGCCTTAGTTTATGTTTCTTGGTTTCTTGTATTTATCTTGTTTAGTTCCTACCTGATACAGTTAAGCACCTTGGTTTTGTTTACCCTGGTAGCTTTGGCATTCTGTTGCCTAATAAGAAGTACAATGAAGTGGTGGCAGCTTACATCTTATGGCCATACAAGTCCTACAGCTAGCCTATATGTTTCTTTTCTATCTGTTTAAGCTTAGCCTCTCATTCCCTTTGGTTTCCCACGTCTGCTTGTCATCTGGATCTGTCTCAGGACCTGGTACCATCAGACCAGGCCTGTACACGGATCCCACAGGTATGGCTTGCACTTATTCTTGTTTTTGTACCGGATGCCTACTACTGCGACCCTTGTGCATATTGGACAACACTGGACCTCCTGTGGGTCATGGCAATGGACTTGTAATATTTTTAATATTAGCATAATCCCAAACATTCCACTTCAAGAAATACAGTCCTTTCTAGCTACACCCCTCTTAATTAAATATTGATGGCATTTAGTGGCACTGTTGAGATTTTGGCCAACCTATCTTAACGCCTTAATGCATGGAACCACTACTAGTTTCCTAGGGTTAATTTTTTAAGTATTCATATTTTTTCATTGCAATCGTATGATTAAAAATTAGTTTTCATGTCCTCTTATACATAAGCTTGAAATAAGTCTTGGCCAAATTAAGCAACTTTGAAACTAATCCAGAGACCCAGGGAAGCAAGGCTTTACCTGTAGACTCTGCGTCAAACCAGGAGAGTTCCCAGGTATGTACATGTGGAAAGCCAATGTTATGCATATATTTAAGGCTTCTTTATAGAACAACCAGTTCTTTCCCATTTACTCCTGCATGTTCCTTATTTCCTTTAGTAAGAACATGTTTTCCAGTTCAATAATAAAGCATCGTATTGTTGCCATTCACATAACTTTTTCAATTGGATCTCTTAAGCAGGATAATGACCAAGTTCCATCATATCTAAGATCTGGTATAAAAGATTGACCTTGCATTTGAATCATCTCTTGGAGAAAAACAAATGCATTCAGCATCACAATGTTATTCAGAGTTTCTATGTAGGCATGGTATAGCATGCTATTTTCTTTTATTAAATAGAAAATATTATGTATGTTTATCAGTTATTTTCTTTAAGGTTTAGATTCCGGCAACAATTGTAGTGCAAACCGTGCATCGCATCACACGAGATAATGGTGCAATCGCAAAAACATATTTATCCTATTATTTCCCTGTATATGCCAATGAAAATAAGCAGCTGTGCAAAAAGTGATCAAGGACCCTCAAGAAGGAGTATGAACCTCTTGGACAGAATTTTGTATGGACTTTCACTTTACTTCTATCACAGTTAAGCCAGGCTTGGCTAACTCAGCACCATCACCACATGTGTCATATGCCAACCAGCTCACCCACTTCACCGCCCCAAGCGCTTTTTTTTTTAAGCAGAGGAGACAGAGGGGCGCCGAGTGGTTTTCGCTTACCCGCTCGGTGCCCCTCTCTTTCTCTCCTCTGCGGCGAGTCTCCCTGTCCGGTCTCGGTGCCGGCTTGTAATGCTGAGCGCCGGAAGTGACGTCAATTTCCGGCGCTCAGCATTACAAGCCGGCACCGTGGCAGAGCAGGGAGACTCGTCGCAGGACTGTTTAAAGGTAAGTACAAAGGGGGGGGTTAGGGTAGATAATGGCGTCGGCAAAGTTGAAAATGCCGCCCCTCGGCATTAAGTCTTGGGCCGGCCCTGCTCGTAGGTATAGCAAAGGCAGCAAACATTTATTACTTCTTGGTCAACTCACCTCTTCTTGTGATTTCAATGAGCCTATTTTCCAGTTGACTACCAAGTTTGGCAGAACTGAGCTGCCTTCACATTATCTCATAAGGCCTCAGTCCTGTTCTTTCTGAATACACTTAGGAATTGCCAGTGATCGAAGAAAAGCTAATGATGTATGTATGTGTGTTTGTATGTTAGTATGGACATCACTGCAGTTATAAAAACAGAAATGCTGAATTATGCATGCAGTATGTACTATACATTATACATGAACTTAAAAGCACTACAAATAAATAATTAACATCAAAATATAATTTGCAAGTATTTTTTTTGCATTGTGTCATTTTTTTTATCAAATGCAAGGTAGAAGACATACAGCACAGGAAAATAACTGAAGGCTACTTTAATGGCAATATGTATTGTGTGTTTTTCTCATGTAAGTAATCACGTTATACACACATAGCGTAATAAGCTTTTATTGATGTGGTAAATAGAGACTACCCATTTTATTGTATGTCTGTATGTATATATTGTGTGCCTTGGCCTTCAATCCAATAATAAAAGCAAGGCTGGCAATTGCAAGGCATGGGGCAGAAAACACAAGAGGTGCGGAGGTACTGATAGAGTTTAGAAATGCGTTATATACAGCAAACTAATTATCAAGGGTGCGTTGTAATTGCATAGGTAATATAATATTTACTATAATACTGTTGATAATTTAAATAAACATATTTTTTTTAAACTATGGCATGTTGGGTAATGCTGAATTTTAAACTTGATCGAGATCGTGGTCAACCTTTTACTCATATTTCTTTCTAAATGAAAAAGGTGAAAATAATTTGGGAAGCTAAAATGTACCCGTGACTTTTATTTCTATAATGTTTTTTTCTATAATGTTTTTATTCACATTTCATCCCACAAATATAAAACTTGAACTGGATACATTACAAAATAACTATATTAAAAAAAAATCAAAATTATTGAATGCCTTAAATTCCATTGTTTGAAATTCAAAGATGATCAGGATTCTGTAAACCAGACTAGACATTTAGAGCATTTTTTCCCCCAAGATGTCTGCATGAAAAGGCAAAATGGATCGTTGAAATGGATCGTTCTGTTGTCTGGGAATGGTCAACAATGTGCTGTTCCTTCTTCTCCTGGCCAATACAGATTTATCTCCCGCTGCTTCTCATGAATAAAGAGATGGGAACATACTGTTTTTCCATCATAGCCGGATGTTCTCTATTTCCCAGGACAATGCTGACAGCCACCCCTTTAGACCAACTGAACCATGGAGGACCTCCTACCTCATTGGATCTTCTTCTTCTGGTGTGCCAGGGTATAATATGATATTGTGGGGCTCCATGTTTGGTCCCATGGAATGATACTACAAAGACCTCTATAATCGAGCCAGTTTCAAGGGAGATCTTTGATATCCTAACCTATTGAGAGCAGTGGCGCACTAGAAAGAACAATTTTCTAATAAGGCAAGGGTAGTGGCCAAGGGCCTACTGCCTAAGGCCTATCCTTAGTTGATCTATGCCGTAATACCATATTGCATGGAACCCCTTTTGTTACAACAGTTACTATTGTTTCTAAGTCAACTTTTTCTAGCATGAGTAAGACTCCGTGTTTAAACTGTTCTGAGAAGGGTTTAAACTAAGCTGCACATTTTCAGAATGTTTGTGAGAAGCAAACTCATATAATTTTTTCATCTTTAACAACACAGTGAATAGTCGAATAGGCAATCTGATTTTTACCCATAAAAATGAAGGATTATAGAAACATATAATTTGATACTAAATAAGAACCATTCCGCCACCTAGTCTGCCCATTACATACATGCACTATTAATTTATTTTTAAAAAAATATAAATTTCTAATGTAAAAAATGTATATTTTTATATGTGGCAATTTATTGTTTCAAATATAAAAATGCACACAGTAAACATGAAATCCCCTTGTTCTTGTAAATCAGAATTGAATCTTGGCTGATCCTGTTAACCTCTGCCAGTTCTAATTCGGATTTAAATTGGAGCCTTTTGTCTTAATACAGATCTCTAATAATACCCCTCTGTTTACAACACAGAAGCTTAAACACAATAATATGTTCCATCTTGAAATGCAAAGAACAAATATTAACCTCGTGTATCCTTCTTTCTGAAAATGCAGAAATGCAGTAACATTCGCTCTACGTGTTTCTCTGTATCACGTATGCATTTTAAACGGGCAGTCTAATGTTTTTATACAGATCCACCAAAGCTGAGGGAGACAGCAGATGATGGCTAGAGCGATTCTTTAACACCGCTCAGAATTAAACCTTTATCTGATATACCTTCTGTAATACGCGTCTGACAAATGGAGTGGATTCTGATCATTCCGACTTTCTTTACAGAAAAGGGCTGGAAAACCAGACCCAAAATAATAACATTTACGAGGCAGCTTTAACATATGCTATTGAATGTCATCATTTGTTTTAACACAGTTGTCCTTATTCTGTCCTGTGTACCCTTTATGATCCTGAACCTAAAATGAGAACCTCTATTAAAATAAAAAAAGAAATAAAACAAGACTTATATGGGAGTCCCATTTGCAATTCCCACCATACTATTTTACCTTCACATTCCCAACATCAAAACACTTGGTCATTCAGTCTTTGTTAACACGGAAGACTTTTTTTTTTTGCCCGCACACTGAGTTTTGGTTTACATTTTACAATCTGAGATGATACAAGACGCGGAATGATGAGAAAACGGTGGGGAAGCTTCCAGAAGATTGATTCTTCCATCAGCTCGTTCTTTTCTAGTTAGTCTTTTTATTGACTACAAAGGTAGCGCACCAATACAGACGCGCTAAACCAGACTGTCCTGTTAAATCCTAGGGGCATTGGCAAAAGGTGATCACTTTTTTTTTTTTGGAGAAAGCAAAGGCCTATGTAGAAATCAGCACACTGTCTGAGCTGTTATGCTGATTGAAACACACAATGGATGCCTGGGGTTGAACTCAGGTTCTCCGAGGTGTACGATGAAAATGAAACCATTCCACAGCGTAATACGACTGAGACTTAGTAGCAGGTGGCATTGTGGATAAGTCACAAACTGTCATTTGGTGAATCAGGCGGTAAAAGTCATTCGTGCTTCCTTTCCACACTAAGATGAAAGAAAAAAACAGCAACTGTAAACTTTGATAATTTCCAAAATCAAACTTAGAAACAAAAACATTGTTTTTTTAAACACGTTATGTATATTCCAGAATGACAAATCACAAACTTATATTTCAAAATCAGAATTTTATTCTCAAAATTAAACCTGGTTATCCGTAAAAAAAATTGTAGTTTGAAGATATCCCTTTTATTTTGTTTTTGGATCCTCCTTTTGCTATTCAGCTGTGCCTCTCAGAATAAATTAAGAATTTTCTATTTTTTTTCCATATTATAATATAATATAATAAATAATACTAGATTTTTTTATTTGCCATTCAGATGAAGAGGTTTTGTGAGTTTTAAAAAAAATAATATTTTTGATTTATGTTAAATGAATTTGTAAATTGCTGTGTAGACTAAAAGTTTTTGCATTGGGTTTTAGTTTTTTAAGTTTTAGTTTTTTGCGTCTGAGTTTTTTGCATCTTATTTTGGACAAATATGGATTTGTCTAATTATTTAAGACAAACATACACAATAGCGAAAACTATTTAAAAAAATCCATTTATGGGACTACCTAGTTTCCATGAATAAAGCTTTTTACTTTTCAATACGCCTATTTTTATAAACCCTGGGAAGTGCTCCTGTCCGTCCTTGTAATTTAGAAATCATAGAAGTGCTTAGGAAACTTTGCAAATTTTTATTTTAGAGCAGGATTATTTTTATAAGATATTTTTTCTGGTTAATGGAAGCCCCCTGAAGGAGGGCTGGAAAGAAAAGATGAATGCAAGTTGAGTAATGGACACACTTTTCTCCACTAAAGTAAAATAGCCCTTGAATCATAAAACAAATATCAGTTAAATAATTACATTAATTGAAAAAAAGGAGCCTGCAGTCTTAATAAATATATATAAATAATAATAGTAAAATGTTTATACCGACTTTTCGATATTGATCTTCTTTCTTACTTTTCCCCGTGAAACTTTGTTTTTCAGCTTTTGTGCACTTTACTAGAAGTTTTTTCTTTTCATTGTTACAGCAAAACATCCCCCTCCTGTGCCTAATAATCTGGAATAAGCCCTTTCCTTCCCTTTCTTTGCCTCTCGAAATGAGTTTAAAATTATATATATATAACAAAAGCTACTTTGCGCTTCATTTTTATAAAAGAAAACGCACTTGTGGCCAATGAATTTAGATGTCTAGTGTTGTTGTGGATGAATTGTGGACAGTTGTGATATATTACATGCTTTTAAAATTATTTAAATAACAGACTCAAGAGAAAGCTATCTAAAAAAAAAACATACATCATTACATTGGTTTTTCTACCTCAAATCATTTGTTTGCCCAGAAACATAGAATTTAGAATACATTTACAAAAAGTCACAGCGATGAAGGTGATATATTATATAAACCTATACGTGCACATGAGACTGAAATAAAGTATCTAAGTAGTCATACATATGTATTATCTTGAAAATGGTGTAAAATGGATAAGCATACCTTAGTCGAGGTTTTCTTTGGACAGTGGGGATCATGGGTGGTTGGGGAGATCTTCTGATTAACCCTCACCAGCCCATATAAGTAAAAAAATGTTGATGTTGCAGCTCCAAGTTTGCCCCCTCACAACACTGGCATCACAAGGCGGCTAACTGGAAAAGGAGAGTTGGCTGCTATGCCAACTTCTGGGGCTGGCCCTGTCTCTAGCCACGCTCCGGTTTGGAGACCTGAAACGTTGGGGGTGAGAGCAAATGTTAAAGTAATCTAGTAAATTCAAACCAACTGAATGACTAATTGGAAAACAAGGAATCATTCATTTGATTCCCTTACTTTCTCTATAGGACTGATGGGAATCGAGTGATGCTGTATTGTGGCAACTCGGTTCTGTCGCAGTTTACTTTGACTTCAAATAGTTTTTCCTTAAAACTTTCGGAATTTCCAAATAACAAATTCACTTTACAATATTTTCCTATTATTATTCTGTTTAATAATTTCTTGCTGCTACTGGTTGCCATCAGAGGACAAACTTGCATTGGGTTTTGTGAGATGATATGTGCAGTTAGGGGGCAGATCATGAGAGCTTGACGGAAGGATCGGTAGACTGACAAAGTGGAGAACTAGGACCTACTTAATTGTTTTTTGCCCTCTCACTTACTCTTTCTCATGCTCTCTCACACTTTTACTCACACTTCTCTCATTCTCTCACACTCATGTTTTCTCTCTGTTTCACTACCGTCAACGGCTTCTGTATCCTTGTCTCCTTTCCCACAGCTCTGCTGCCAATCTTGACTCTTCTTGTTCTTCTTTCTTCATCCGCTTCTTCCCCTGTCTTCTGTCTCCGTCCGCTTCTCTGTGAACTTGGCTTCCCAAGAAATTTCCGAAAAAGGGTTGAACTCTTTTTTTTTAAGCGCACCGAGAGGCCAGAATAATGCAGTGAAAGAGAGGTGCAGAAGCGATTCTTTTTCTCCGTGAATCTGTCTTCATTATTCCGCCCTCTTGGTCCACAAAAGGGTGCAGCATCCAGGCACAGTTATTTTATTCTTTATCCCAGAGCTGTCAAATGAAACCGGGTCATATGCCAATTCTACCTGGCTCCCTTATGGCCCAGGCTAGTCGGACCCTGATTTCTAATCAATTAAAAAATGTATAGAACTATATAGTTGCATAGTTAATAAGGTTGAAAAATGCATAAATCCATTGTATTTAACCTATCCTAGATATCCAATCAGAATAATCTCTTAATGACTACGTGTAGCCCTGAACCCACAGACACCACTTCTATAAGTAGTAATAACGACTTCCTTCTGTTTTTAAAAAGCTTTTATAAGCCCCTTAAATCTAATAAGCAGCCTCTTGCGTTCTGCTCGCTCCATGAAGTTAAATCAATAGGATGCATTCTCTCTTTCATATTTAATTTTTGGGGGCAAGGAAAATATGTATTAAAAAAATCTTAGTTCTGATATGGCGTGTACTATATTACTGACCTACAGATATATTTTTCTGCAAAATGTTTGTGTTGTAACAAATCTCCATGCCCATCATAAGATGTTTTTTTAAAACATACACACTGAACAGAACCAAATTAATAAAATATTCTAGTTCAAATAAGTACAATTACCTCTTACTCTGATATTAAATGTAAATGAAATCTTGGTATTTCATGAAGAACCGAGTTTACGAACATGGAAAGTAAAAAACAAATGTTTATGTGACCTCTAGAAAATGTCACAAATTGTTCGAAAATCATATCCCGGAGATGCTTAGCATCAGAATTTGGTTTGTCATTTAATTTGAGGACATAACGTTCTTCTACAGCTATGTTAGTGAATTAGCCATGCACATAACAATTATTTAGTTTCTTGTGACAAAAGAAAACTTGCAAAGATTAAAAAGTGTAAGTGGAAATACCTACACAATAGCACGTATCACAGTGTCAGAAGTCAAGGCTTGATTCCCCAAAAGACAAAACCAAATAACAGAATTCCAGTCTAAGCAGCTTACTAATATATATCAATAAAATGTCAAAAACATGGCATCTTAAACATGTATTACCCATTTACCGTAATTTATCTGGTTAAGGTTGCTGTCAAAACAATTTGAATTGGCTTTCATAAAGAAGTATAAAATAAATGTTTCTACATCGTTTTTACTCGACTTTGTTTCATAAATCACTTAATTGTGACAATTTATAAAGAGTCATGTCAATTACCTTGTGAAATCAAATGACATAACAGTAACTGTGATCTTTAAGTGGCCTCATTTTAATATATTAGTCATTAAAGATATATTAGAAAAAATGCGGATCAGTTATTTTTCTCAATATTAAACGCTATTTGTTTTATTTTCCTCCATTATTCTAAGCCTTTTTATTTACAACAAGAAGTTTAGGATTACAGGAAAAATGACGTCCATAGATCGGGTCTAAAAAGTTTTATTTGAATATATTATAGTGTATATACAGACACATTGTTGCAAAAATAATTAAAATTAATATTTAAGTGTAATCCACAAATATTTTTTTAAAGGTGCTTCACGGTCTGGTCACCCAACAGGCCTTAACAGGATTGAAAGATAAATATTTGCGTTTTCTTTTAGTGCCTCCAATACCACGCACATAAAGGTGGTTAAAAAAAGAAATGAGGGCCACTTAAAAATATGTTAATACATTGAGGGGTAGTGATGTTTTTTTTAAAACTTTAGAGTTTCAGATAAGACAAGAAAAGCTTTTGATTCAACTGCATGCCCTCGCCAAATGTTATGTAAAGCCTCATAGAGTTCTTCTTCTTTAGTCAATATGTCTAAAAGGAGATGATTTATTTAATTCAGATATTCGTTATGCTTTAATTAACTTGCATAAGATATATATCTATAATATATTCTATATATATATAGATATATATACGATTATATATAGATATATATAGATATATATATATTCCCATAATGGACTATGACTTACTTTATGGTGTACATTACAACAGTATTGAATTTCGGACTAGAATTTGTACTCTGGGGAATCTGATATGTACATACAGTGTATTTGCCTTTATCTAGCAAAAAATACCAAAGAATGGGCAGCATTAGAAGTTTTTTTTCTCCAATAGACATTTTCTTCCATTTTTCTATGAAATCTCTGCAATCTTTGCAAAAGTATAAGGCTCGTACCCCATCGCAAACCATCTTCATGTTTAGCAAAAAACAGCTTAGGTTTTTTTTTCATTTGTTTGTTCTGTTTACTTTTTATGTGCGTGTTGTGATGTTTGTCTATGGATGTGTTTGTCATCTTTCCATTGGCTTTGTAGTTGCAGACATTTAGCTAAGCTTGTATTTGGTTTTAAGCTTCTTGTTGGCATGGCTGTCACTTCAAGGTCCAGTGCAAGGATGCCCTACAAATATAATTGTTTTGCCTCAGAACATTTTTTCTTAGATGTATTTTTTTGTACGCATCAAGCAAGACGGCTCAGTGTCATGTTTGAATGAAAATACTTGACATATATTTTGATAGTGCTCTTACAGGTCTGATGGACTGTATTGGTAGAGGTGGCTCCTCTAGAATGTACAATGTGACATTCAAAACATTAAAATAGTTATATTTTTCTCTTTGATTTATAGATTTTATGAATATCTAGTGTGTTACATGGAATTAAAAACATTATTTTAAAAAAAATTGGAAAGCTGGTGCATGAAGAATCATCTATGAGTAATTCTTTAACAACTTATGCTAATAATGTAACCATCTGTAGTCACCGGCCAGGTAAAAAGAAATCACCAGACTGGATAATTGCCTAACTTGCCTTGATCTATGGTGGTTTTAGCGAGTTTATCGGCTGCCATTTTGTGTGTTGTAGGTTACTTGTAGGCTTTTAGTGAAGATAAAACTGGTGACATATGGGAATATATCTTACAATATAACAAACAATTCTTCATGTGACCATCTATGGAGAATGCTATTTTTACAGTTCAGAAATACTTATACATTATTTGATACATATAGGAATGCTTTTTAGTATAGCTGTAATAAAGATTGTTTATATGAATTGGCTATTTTAAAATGTTCATCGTTTTGAGATAATAAAGAGAACCCAATGTATCGCATACTTTAATTCTTTAACCAATTGAGCATACGTAATGCTAAGTTGATTAACTGCAACGGTAAAATATTAGCCCATTAACACATGAAGTTGCAAAACCTGATGGCACTTAAGGGATGAAAGACTAAACTAAGAGAATATATTGATTTTCAGCGACTAACATCAGCAGAATAGACTTTTTTAACGTATCATAGAGAGAACAGTAGCAAAAAAAGGAGATTTTGACAATAAAATATTTTAAACTGGAAAGTATCCGACAATCTATTGTGGTTATTAGATGTCCACTTTTTCACAGAGAAAGTGAAATGCAATTCTCTGTAGTAGCATCAAAGAACAGAAGCAAGAAGTGTTCCTTTTTTTCTTTTGAACAAGTGAAAAAAGAAGAAAGTGATAATATTATCTACAATATAAGGCAATTATAAAGGCTTCTCTCTTTTCCCAAGGGTTTTACTGAAACCCATGGAAAAAAAAGTAGCAGTTGCATAAAAGTCATGGAAGTTAGAATTTGATAAAGTCAGACCTAATTTCTTTTAATGACTATGCAGATATGCATACTGGCAAGAGGAAAATCATAAAATAATACTTATCAAATCAATCTTATACTATTAATGACATCCTAATCAATAAAATAAAGATCATTTTCCTATGTTTTCCCTCTTTTTAAATATTGGTGCTTTAATCAGTTTTGTAACATATCTATGCACTCCTAAAATACATGTTATTGTAGTCATGTTATATGTATTATATTTTACATTTTGTATAATTTCATTAAAATAGTTTTTGTAATTCCTATTTCAAACACAGATTAGAAATGTTCTCAAAGTGTTGAAAGATGTTTTGTTTCCGCTGTTTCCATTAAGCAACTTCTTTTGTCCTCATTGATTTATCTCCCAAAGGACTGTGTTTTAGCAGGACTAAAGCTAGGGGCTCCAATTTACCATATGCATCGCTCTGTTAATTACACGTATTCTTTCTAAACGTAATCCATTTGAAAACTACAAGAAGAACAGAATTGGCCTTACACAATACATGCTTAATTCCTTTAGATGACTTCTCCACCCCCATCATAATCTGTAGCGAAGCTGGAAGGTTAAGCTACCTGTTTAGTGAATATATCCCACCTGGAAGGTGTCATATAAAATAAGCACTATCCAGCCCTGTCAATTACTTTTATCAAAAAGGCTTCATAGAAAGAGTACAGAAAAACATAGTCTTGTTGTAAATGCCGCATAGAGTCCATGTTACTCAACACTTCTATGTCTATTAATCTATATTTCTGTAATTCGACCACCAGTTATGCATGGAAAAAAATAGTTCTAGCTGTATATCCGAGGAGGGTTCTCTAAACAAGTGCTATATCACCCCCCTTTTATAGGGTCTATTATTATAGCTGGGTAAAAAAAGAATATCCTGCGACTACTCCCACCGGATTGCTGAAAAAGTATGAAAACATCGATAAACGCATTCACTGAAATCGCAATTTATGTGACAAGTCATTATTAACTTAATGTAAAGAAAAGTGTGAGTATTTACACTTGTGATAAAATCTGTAAAAAGCTCAGAAAACCTTTTCTCTGCCACTTCCATTTATTTGGATGAAGCAGATGGCTGTGAACCTTTTACAGATGCGTCCTTCGTATCGTATATTGGAGAATATTATTATTATTATTAGTATCCATTATATGGAATTATGTCCATTATAAGGATTTCTCAAAAACATATTGTGTATAATAAGTTTGCTGATCTGGACCTTTTTCAGTTTCCTTACACTTATCAAAATGACAGGCATTTCACCAACATCACGAGACATTTGAACCTAGTAAGCAAATCAAGGTAATTTTAGATGCCTACGTTAAACGTCTGCGTTATTCAGGGTACTCTGGAGTTCAAGAGGTGTAGATTATGAGTAGTTCTCTTTTTCACGCTTAAATGATGTAAATTCTATTTATAATGCATAAAAGGCACACACGCCATGGGTGAGTATGGTGAGAATGTAAAGCACGCAATTTCTACAAATTGAATCAGCATATTTTACTTACATACAATACAAATAGAAAGGGGATTTCTACCTTAATGTATTGTGCGACCACAAGTGTATCCATGGATACTAAAATTAAAAACAGTTCTCTTTGTGCTGGCTGAGAGAGAGAAAGAAGAGCATTCTATTGTAAAAAAAGAGGTATAATAATACCTTTATCCGCACGCTAAAGTGATGTATGGTGTTGACCCTTGTCAGCTTGCGGAGTGCATTAAGTATAATTAATATCAGCATTCTTTTTAGATCTGCGTGTGGTTTGACTTTGAACCCTAAATGCCATATTTTCATAGACTACCTATATTTATATAAAAAACAATATTATAAAATACTACTGTAGAGTCTAACAATACGTGTCATAACATACATACTATATATGTAGTTTGTACTCGTGCGCATATCAACATGTCAGAAACAAGGAGAACATTCCACTTTCGTATGTGAAATATCATGATAGAATATCTTGGGGGGTGTAAGCCGAAAGTACCATGAATGTGACTTTCTATTCTGTTGCCAACTTGTTGTTATATTATATTGGGTTTCCATTTCCGAATACCTATTTCCATTTTCCTATACATTCATACAAGCAATGCCCTATTATATAGGCAGCCTTTGTGACCTCCAAGAAAACTGAGCTGGTGGGGGTCACTGCTGGGGCTGGTCTTCTTCTATATTATTAATCAAATTTATTCTGCAGGGGGCGCCAGAGTCATAGTTCTCTTAGAGCGCTAGGAACCCTAGGGTTGGCCGCGAATAGAAATACACCATTTGCTTGATGTAGATAATAATATCGCTTTTACCATTTCACTTTCCTTGAGTGTTGAATTTCCTAGAACACACACAGCCATACACATTCTTTATAGATACCTACAGGAGGACAGAGTAATAAATAACAATTATTTGTATAATGTATGCATTGCATAAGGTGTATTTTTGACCATATAGGCTGTGTGAGTTAAATGACCTATCACATGCAAATTATTCAAATATAGGGTACTTTTCTCAGTTCAAGTAGAACTCACTAGCAATTAAAAAGAGTCGTGGGAAATAAACATCAAGTTTACTGTGTCGAGTATTCATACATGCAAGATTATTTTGAGTGAGAAAAGGCCAAATGCTTTGCATGATTCTTCCAAGATGCACACCACCTTACTAATGATAAATCTGCCCTTCCTATTTATGTGGTCATTAAAACAGACCGTGCTCCGCAGTGTATGCCCTGCAAGTATTAAATAATTATTTCCTTAATACACATTAGACTAAAGAAATTACTGGCTATAACTATGGTTGTTAGGTGTAAATAAACATAATGACCAGGCTAGATAGAGGAATATAATTGGTCATTTTGGATATAATTGCATCCACTATTACACCATTTGTGAAACCCAATGCCCTTGATAATTGTTGCTCAATATTTCATCTTGCATCGTTGCAAAACACAACAGTCTGCGAGGTCGAAGAGTTTTCTTGGTATCTCAAGTTCAAAGGGTGATGAAGAAAAGTCAGAAGAATGGAATGGAAGGCAACACATGAGTAATACCAATGTTAACAATGAAAGGCGTAAACAACAACATAATAATGATATTATACATTGTTTAGTCCCATACCAGTTAAAATAATTTACCATTATGGAAAATGTATAGATAAGGTATGTGGTTCAATTTCCTGTCTGGTGTTTCTCAATAAACTTTTTTCTTACATAAAATTAAAAAAACAGACATTAAACCACCCTTCCATTGTTCTATATATATATATATAATATATATATATATTATTATTTTCATTGTATAATCGGATGTATTCTGGAACATAATGAATTTCAGCAATTTTTTTTAATTAGAATTCCCAAAGATCGTCATTTGGGTCCCAGAACCAGGCTTTCAAGTCACTCTCTCTCTTTTTGTTTTGTAGTTCTTTGTCTCCAATGTACCTGTCCATTGAAATTGCTTGGTTATTCTGCACGACTACAGGGGGGGGGGTTACGTGTCTCTTTTAGTAGAGTTTTCACCCTCGCCAAAAAGTATGTCCTAGACCAGTTAAGCAAGACATGTTCATAACCAGTCTTTTTATTAAAAATAGTTACCAGATTAAAATTCCCCATTAAAAAACTCTAGCATATGAATATTTTAGGCCTTGTTTCCTCTTTTTAAACTTCTTATCTAAAATAGGTCTTTTTTTATACTTCTTTCAATTTTAGGATCTATTTCTACAGAAGCTCCACTACTAAAATACTGCTTCTCGATAACTGCAGGGAAGTGAACCCCCTTAGAGCTAGTTTCAGATTAACACAAACCATTTTCCATTCTTTGGTTATGTTTTTCATCTCAAAAGACTTTCCATTTCTGTTATTTTCAAGGTATCGCTCAGTATGAAGCTCAATGTGCCAGGGTGTTTCAATGACTGCAGTGAAGTGAACTCAAACAGTCTAACTTGAGAATGACATTTTTTGTTGAATTAATTTCTGTCCTGGGTGGATAGGTGAAAATACATTTCCCTTTCATGAGAAACTGTTTGCTCTCCCACAAATGGTATCAACAACCGACGACTATGACAGTTAATTATCTTGGTTACATTGGTCTATTTGTAGAAACGTGTTAATTGAAGTCATTTCTTATATGAATTAATGCTCTTGTTACGATCATACGGCACATCGGAATCTCGCAATATTTGATGCCTTCTATAATTGTTCATTAAAATACTAACATAGGGTATTCTAAAAAGAGTAAATACGTATATGAGAAGATAAGACATATTTTCACAATATTGCTTTCATTTATATAACCGAGACTATATAAACATAGAATGAGAAACTCCGAATTAAATTAACCCCTTAAGGACAATGGGTGGTCCCTAAACCAATTGAAAACAATGCATTTTGAGCCTGTACGGCATTTGTCATTAAGGGGTTAAAATATCTGTAAATAGATCTCCCTAGCGCAGATGAGCCCACATAGTCATAGTCTAAATATGTGGAGAAAACTTTGTTTCTGTATTATTGAAGCACCAGCATGTCTATCATGTGTCCTTCTTTCATCAGTTATTGCATTTTCAATTAGTCTACAGAAGTAACCTAAACTAACTTTTTTTTAATAGTATTGATATTTGCTTTAGATAAAACCAGTAAGGAAATCCCATTAGATTGCATTTCTTTTTTCTATTTAAGATACTGTAGAAACAATGATAGGGCTTATTTTGTGCTGTATGCGAGAGCTGCCATTTTGCTGCTGCCTCATATGCTCTACCTTGCCTTAAGAAAATTGTGATAATTCAGGAATCCATTGTAAGGAATTCACTAAGGGTCCATGGAAAGCGGAAACAAATTCGCATTGAGTGTCCTAGCTGTGCGTTTGGTGGATGTCTGAACATCTAAGATAATAAACACAGATGTGACAGTTCCTGTTTAACCATTTTTTCCATTAAAGTGCTCTATATATAGCTAGAGATTATTACTATGGTTCCCCATGCCAAATATTTCTTATATGATAACACTTTACAGTTTTATTAAAGAAAAGTGTATTTCTAGTGTGATAATATGATTTTTTAGAAGATCCCACTCTATTCGTTAGATCCTATGAAAAATGTCTACCACAGATCTGATGACAGCGAGTATGTTTTGTAATTTTGGGGGGTTCACCCCAGATTTCCTAGAAGGAGAACATTCTATTATTGTTTGCCTATACCAGCTTAAAATGTCACAGAATTACTTTTCAGCAAAGTCAGATATGCTTCACATTTTACAAAGCATACTACATATAGTTCTTAAAATATCATCTTAGTGGTTATTTTTTTTACCTTAGCCTTCTAAGTTTATTTTTAACATATTTGAAATAACATTTACTTTGCAAGCTTGGTGGACATTTTTCTTTAGATTTCTACTTTTTAGGCAAATTTCTACCAACCATGTTAAGCATTCACTTGATGTCACAAAAGTGATAAAAGTGATAAAAGACCATGCATTTGGTACGGAGATGGATGTAGTATGCAACGCCCTTGTGTGTTTCGTTAACGGAAATTGGTCCACAGTTTGTGAACACTTTATATTTCTCTAGAATCTCCACGCTGTGCACATTGTTTTATTTTGTCACTCGTTCTGGAAGCTGTTTTTAGTTTTCCATGAGTAGGCAACGTTGACCTTTAAGTTGCTACAACTTTCCCCCAGAGTATTAAAGTAGCAGCAGCTATGAGATTGTTTTCTATTACTTCCATCAATTTATGAGGAATTCAGAAAAATAAAAATTGCATATTACACATGGTGAAGTAAAACCTTTAGAGCCCACCTGATGTTTTCAATTGATTTTGTGGTGCCATTTCCAGCAAAAGCTGTGGCCAGTGATAGCATTTTTTTTTAAATGTAAGCAAATGTGCCATGGGATGTAAGGTTAATTTGATGGGAAAACCACTTAAGTGGTTATTGTGATTTTTATTCCAATTCCTGAAGGCGGTTAGTGCAAAGGTAGTGTTACTGTAGCTACACCACACTGAGCATACAATAATGTAAGGTTTTATATAATATAAAATGTATAAAAACATGCTGTGTAATTTTCTTTTCACATATGGAGATCTGTGCTTTATGGGTAAATGTATTGAAAGTTTAATTATGAAATTCACAGAAACATTACTATTAGTTAAATGAACACGCAAAGTATGCAAAGGAAATGTTATGTTTATAATAATAATATATAATATAATAAAGAAAGATGCTCATGGCGTCTAAAATAGATGAATACAAATATAAACCATAAAATGTATAAAAGTACAAGCTCTAGTTTTTCACGTATTCAAAAAATGAAAATGATTTGCTATTGGTCGATTCTATAGCTAAACGGGCAGCAGTAAGCCTGAATCACAGTAGTGTATGGAATACGTATGGACTGCTAGATAGATTCCTGGTTAAATTCCAAATCCCTAGAAGGATTGTTTTTATGAATAAATCCCAGGTCATTTAACTTAAGCCGTTGTGTTATGCCACGTGTATTGTGTATATCAAAAATGTCACATAATTGACACATTAATTATACGTTGCGCTATGGAGTCCTTGGAAGAGTATTTCAACACAGCTGAACTGTCAGATAAAACTAGAAAATGCATTTGAATATTCATAAGAACTATACTAAACAACGATTGTAATTATAGATGTTTACATACAGATGGAACAAAGCCTGTCAGACTCGAATGGACGGTCGTACAGTGTGTGTCCATAATAAATGACAAAAGCACGCACTTGGCCGTGACATGATTTTACGCTGGGCTATGAAGCTAAGCACAGCAGTGGCTTCTCCAGCACGCTGGCAAAATTAGTAACACCAGCAGCAGGAAATCATTGTTGCGATCAACCTCTTCTTCTCTTCAGATCCACCAGAAGTTCTTTAAAGGTTTTTGAACATTAAAGTCAAAATAATACAGTTGCGGGACAATAGCGTTATTGAAGATATTTTGACTCAATGTTGAGTATGTTTCGAGGTCATTGTTTTTTTGGGGAAATGATCATGAGATGAAATAGAGAATGCCAGCTCAAAAAAAAAAACATGTTAACAATTTTACAAATGTTTATGCAATTTCGTCTGCGAATTTACAATGTGCCTCGATGTCTCTTCAGATGTCCTATTTTTTAAGTGCATGGAATGTTTAGTAGGTATCACAGTGTTTTATAGCATTGAAGTCATAATAATGTGTCTAGAAGTAGCAGAAAATAGGTTTAGAAATGAAATTGTGTAAACCAAATACATGATTCTCTAATTGCTTGAGAGAAGTAGTTTCTTAGCCAGATCATGTGAGTACCTGTGAGAGAGGGAAAGCTTGGTCCTCTGGCTTTAAGGTAGGGTTGCTTGGAGCCCCGATGTCTTCAATTTTGCACTTGCCGGTGGCACATTGGACCCGTACAATTATTATCTTGTCACTAGCCTCAGCCTTTTAGGCTGGTGTGTGCGATGCATGTCATTTTTTTATTACACCAGTCTAAGGAGCTGGATCTTCATTTATGAAGCACTCCTAAGTATAGTATAGTTTTTCCCCCCACGTTCACCATTTTTTGCACAATGCGAGTGATTTTTTATATGTTATTTATTAAGACAATAAACCCATATCTGTGCACCTGAATTGTAATTAATTTTCAGTACATCAAAAGTGTCAATTCTTCTGGGGGGGCTGGGTAGCTCCTCTCAATCAAAGATTTTAGTGGACCAAGAAGATCCAGCCCTCCTGTAGGCCTTCTGGCCAACCCTTTGTGGAGTGCGGCTCCCAAAGAAAATAAGAAGGTAACCTGGTGTTTACCTTTTTTTGCACCAGGAACATCTGTCTTCTCTTTTTTCCTTCACATAGGAGAAATTGACCTTGGGGCTTTCATAATATAAAAAAATAGCTATCGATAGGTCACAAATTCACAGAAAAAACATAAGTAAAGCCGATTCCCTTAACCACGCTGTTTGAATTGTTGGAAATTATAGAAGTGGGCATCAGCCTGGATGCTGTCAAATTTAAAAATTAATTCCAGCCCCTTAAAAGGTTATTTGCACTTGCTTTCAACATCATTTAATCAATAATTCCCAGTAGATATGTTAATCATGTGACTTGGGAAGACCAGCATTTGAAAATAAGCAGTGTGTCTCACTAATTAACAGTGCAGTAAAAGTATTATGTTGAATCCATTTTCCAATCCACACCGCCAACGGTTGTAATTGTTATTGATGTGTGCAAATGTTGTGGATTTAAGGTAAATTTAAACAAACTACAAATCTGAGGTCATCCACAGTAAAATGTGGGCGGCTTCCACATCCAAATTCGCAATACAGCCTCCTTTTTTATTTGTCTGCTATCTTTGATGTAGCAAAGGAGTGTGTCATCTTAAAAATGATCTGAAATTTGAGAGTTATTTCAGCAAAAAAAAAAAAGAATTTTTATAAAATTAATTAAATAAAAAATTAATTAAACAAAACCTTTAACAGATTTTATATAAGCTACATATATTATATATATATATATATATATTATATATATATAGATAGATAGATATATACATACTTTATATACACATTGTGTATGCGAACTGTGCAATGCTCCTCAAGGATTTCTTGATAGAATAACGATCTAAGCATATGGCATCTTGACTATGAATATGCATGCTCTTTTTACAGCAATTACATACATTTTAAGTACATACTTAACTGAACTTTCATCCCAAAAGATATTACCACCGTATAAGAAGAATCACTGTTTTGCCAGAATGATCAATAATTGTAGCAATAAAAAGAGAGAAAATGGACAGTAAAATATTAAAAAGAAAAAAAAAAGATATTAACTTCCAACTGAAACCACTTTGAGTTTGTTTAGATGTATAATATTCAAGTAATAATGATTTAAAGGATCATTTCAACATTGATTTATCAATTTACTTTTTTAAGAGTCATAGGTATGCATTTTTATGTTTATTTTTTTTTATATTATTTCTATGGGGGCAAAAACAAATTACTTTTTAAAATCAGTACTACACTTGGATGTTAATTATAATGTTTATAGATAGAAGAAGATTTGAACGTGCTACAACTCATTCACAGGTTGATCAATCAATCTATCCATTTTATATATATTGTTCTAACTAAAAAGATAAGTAATAATTGTACATCTACACAATATCTGTGTTTTCTTACAAATTTCTGTGTAATACCCTCTTAATACATGAAACATGCACATTTCAGTATGACAAAACGGCAGTCTTTAAAAAGATTTTTAAAAATGAACTACCAAGGGAAATGCCTATTTTTTTTAAATGCTACATTAGAAGAAATGAATGATGATCGTATGTCTAGAGAGAAAACCCAAAGGCAAGGTTTAAGTAGTACAAATGGCTAATTTATCTCTCGTCTTCCCAACAGTTTTATTCGATATGTGCCAGTTTTATGGGAAAAAGAACACAGTAGTTCTTGGAAACTTGAGCCTCTATCACCGTGAGAGATCAAAAAATGTATTCATTTGAAAAATATTGGGTCACTAAGCTGGTATATTTCATTTCAAGAGTATACTGGAAACATTTTAGTCAAACATGTAAGAACATGAGAGCCATTGTCAATTTTGGGTGGAAAAAGTCATCTAGGACGATGCCGGTGATGAAGTGTTGTACCTAAAATTGTAATTTGAGTAGAAACCTATTAGGTAGCAAGTGTGTGTGTAAAATAAAGAAGGAAAAAAATAGAAAAGAAAACAGAGTTCCCAGTAAGAAATGCTAAATAACCACAAGTCCCAAGGAGAATTTCCAAGTATCATTTAGCCTATGGACTCCCATACTCTCAAATGCTTACGCAGTACTTTTTTAATCTTTCAGATCAAAAGTTCGATAAAACATTTGTGGGGAGTTTGTGTGATATTTCCATTGCAGAATTCTACTTAACTATTGAGATTGACTTTAATAATTATTTTAAAAAATCTTGGCATATTCTTAATCAATTTAAATCTGTAAGAGGTCACTTAAAATTTGGGAATATCCATGAATCATATCTGCTTCATTTTGAAGACTTTTTGGAATTACAAATCTTTTAAAATTGTCGCATTGTGCATGAGGTTCTTAGTGATGTTTCATGTGTAAGATGCCAGCGAGGACCATCATAAAGTAGGTTTTTATTTATAGTCCTGTTTTTTCCTGTGGTGTCATGGAAGAAAATAGGTGCCTTATGAAACATTTTAATGGGTGGATGGATCCAGTCTTGTGTCATCTTTTCTGCTGTTATCAAAACTGTCTGTAAAGCCTTGCCAAAGGGTCAGATGCCTAATGCACAGACACTCCTCATGGGCTCATGGCAGTCTCCAATTTATAGCAAAGATGTCATTCCAATGAAGATGGAGATCCATCGTGGAAGCAACAGGATTCTTTACTCTAAATGTTCTTTTTTCCCAAAAGTCAACAAGGTTAACACGAATACTAGACCCTTATTCCATAACTAGACTACTAGGCACTGGGATGCATGTATGGTCTCAGGACAAAGTCTCAGCTGCAGCTCCTATGTCTACAACGTTCTTCAGAGTGGTCATATTCTTGTATACATAGTCTAACATTGTTGTCTGCCCTGTTCTCTTTCTAACCTTGTTTACCATGATGGTAACATCTCAGAATAAACTTCAAATGGTTATTTTACAAATAAAATGTAATATATTGAAAGAGGGGTCCACATGGAGGTATTGCCTGTTGTTATTTCAGTACTGAGAGCACTATCATTACAGCAGTCACATTCCAATAACTTTGGCTTTGGCTCTGACATGTCTTTCAAGTTAGTGCATAGAATATACAGTACATGAAAAACAATTCAAGTCCAGCCTACACGGGGCAAGAAGTCACAAAATGACAAGTCTCAGCACTTTCGAGCTGCATCTCTTTACCCATGATATTAACCCTGTCCATTTAGAAACTTTAATATTAATATATTTAACCTCGAGGAACATCATCTGCACTAATTTAGAAATTAGATTTCCTTCTGAAACATCATAGTTCTGTGATCCTTATAATTAGCAACATTACATTTAGGATGTATGAGTGAATTTAAAAGTTTTATATTGCAGTCATCTGTTTTATTAATATTTAAATTATGAGGACATGTTAAACATTCTGCAGAATATACTTCATATAAGTTAACTTTGGTACCATGTGCACAATAGTTTGCCGATAGTAACGTTGTTTCTTACTTTTCAAGACCACCATCCCATTCCATGTCCTGTACTAAGAATAGTGAAATAAGGACTCGTGCCTGGTGACAAGCTCTAAATAAAAATAAATAAATAAATGTTTTGTTAGTGAGAAATGGTCTAATATGAGTGGCACCGAGACATGATGTCATACCACAGCATTCCACTCCAATATTTCTTGAGGTGGCCATCTAGAAGCTCAGTTGGCAAGGATGTTATCAGACTATTCTTCCCAGGGCCCTAGATATGTATTCTAAGATATTAGAAATGGTAGAGTCCCTCCATGAAGATCGTTGTATAACGTCTAGGGTGTCCGGGAGGCATGGGTTGAGTGTCACAAACACTTATTGGCTAAAAAGACCAAGCGCCAATTCGAACAATTTCTGTTTACATAAGTGTCAGAGATACCAGAGAGAAACAAAGGTTAAATAATAAATAATAATAATAATAATAATAATTCATAACAATTTCAGCAGTTTTTAAGAGTAACATACTATCTTTCTATAGGATACAAGAACAAAATAAATGATTGCAATTAATTTAATAATGCTTAAGTAGCTGTTAAAATTATGATGTTACCAGCTAGGTAAGGCAGATGACTGAATTAACCCTTGCTTAAGAATATTTCTTGGGTTACCGTTTGGATTAATAAATATAATACAATGTTATATGAATTTATAGCACTCGATACAATATGTATCATTTTCATGCATATACTTATGAGGCTATGTAATGGAGGTGTTTGTTTCGAGTATTCATGTTATGGCCTACTGCTGTCAAAAAAACTTCATGCCAATAATACCCGGTGATGGTCTGTGTTGACTCATATGTCAACGTCAATAATTCAAGTCGATGTTTTGATGCGATTGTAATTGTGGAGAGCTGTCTGAAGCAATGTCAGTCATGCAGCAGAGGTTTGCACACAATAAAACACACTGGGGCCAATTTATAAAATAGTTGTGTTTCTGAAGGCACCAATGGGAAACTTACCAACATTGTATAATTTCAGGATACAATGCATACATATTAAAGTGATGCAATAATCTCTCTTTCTCAGCATCTGTTTCCTGTTCACATTTCTAGTGTCTTTAACTCAATTCATACGCAGGATCATCCTTAATTTCACACAATTGTGTTTTTTTGCAGCATAGATAATATCAGATAAACATTACAAATATAAATATAAAAAACAGTAATATAAAATAAAAATTGACAATTAAAAATAACAAATTATACACACACACATATTCACATTTCCCTTTGTCCTTCCCTTTGAAAGATGACTGGGGCACACTCCCAGCCCCCCATACACAGCTCGTTCTACCGGACAGGACTTCATGAAGTCCCTCTCAGAAGAGGGAGCACTCTGAGTAGCCTGCCCAGGAATATATAATATATATATCATACAATCATGTAAAAAAGAAAGAATTATATGTTTTTACATTTCAGGACATAATGACAATCATCTGTTTCTTACCGGGTCTAAAAATGAGGTAAATAATACAGCTTCAGATGAACAACACGTGGCATATTAAACAGTGTAAATGATTTATTTAGAAATAAAGCCAAAAAGGAGAAGCATGAGTGAAAAACTAAGTACACCCTTACTGCTTCCATGGCAATTAAGGTGCTAAGTAGCAGACATGTGCTGCTAATCAAATACACTTGATTAATTGATCATCAGGAAGTGTGACCACCTCTATAAACGTCGAAGTTTACGCATGGGAGCATTTGGCAGATAAATGCGACTATTTTTGTTATTATTAGTCACAGAGATTGACAACATCTTGTAAACTATACTATATAATTTATGCGTTTTATGTATAATTTGAGCCCCTCTGACATTATTTGGCATTATAGCATTTTAAATCTATATGTTTTAACTGATGATAATAAGACTACAAGGAGAGAAGTTCTACATATGTTTCAATTTCTGTTCTGACGAAATATCCCAACTGGAATAAATCTAAATGAATTTAATCTGCAAGATTCTTTGGTTTTAAAAAAAAACATCTAATAATGTTTTCTATATGTAAATATGGGACCTGATAAAATACTGTTGACGTGCAAAAAGTCCTTGCTGAAAGTGTCATTTATCAAGGGCAAGCATAATGCGGATCAAAACTGAATTCACTTTATTACATTTTTGTTTAGACTATACTTACATCCCAAAGTATATCGCTCAATAGCTGGTATAAAAATAAGAGAAGTCTGACATCTGGTATGATAAGATATATTATTTTTCTCATTATTTTATATGTTTTGTACTATAATTTTGTTATTATTATTATTTTGGTAATAAAACATTTAAATAATAAGGTTGGACTAGTGTTTAACATAAAATTAGCATACAGCATTATTACAACTATAAAATTTCCATTGAAACTGACACTTGGCAATCAATAAACCATTAATCATCCCAGTCATGTGTTAAGTCAATATTGCTCAAAGCATACCTTATGATCAGTATTCAGCATGTTGTGTAATTAAATTTACCAACAGTGAATTTGAACTCATTATTAAAGATAACACCTTCAGTAGGGTGGGCATATTTGTCCTTTCACCAAGGACTCTTATGGAAACCACATGCTGTGGGGCTGCCGTAAAATCAGCGTTATTTTGAAATATACAAGATAAAAATGTCCTAACTTTAAGCTTTCGTCTAGGTTTCCTTCAGTTTAGCATCTTTTCCTAGCATAACCTACAAATTAACCCCTTAGTGACAAAGCCCGTACATGTACGGGCTGAAAATGCATTGTTTTCCATGGGTTTAGAAACCGCCCATTGTCCTTAAGGGGTTAAAAAATATATATTTATATGGGGTTAGATGTACAAATATTTAGGAGGTGGCTATGAACAAGATTAAAATTATTTTTGTTTAAGATAAATAGACTGGGAAAAATATCAGCCTGGCGCCAAGTGTAAATGCATAGTGTGAGATAGTGTGAATTGAACTCACAACACAACAAGTGGCCTCATTTGTGTTCTGCTGGGTGGAAGGGGTTACCATGTCCTGTGTACCCAATGTCCACTATGGGCCTGCCATATTAATAACTACAGTGAAGAGCGGTATTAAAGAAGGTCCATCGACATCCACACCAGTAGCATGATGACATCTCAATTGGGAGATTAAGGGGAACGAGACAGACAGTGAGGGATTGCCTTGGAGGGGATGATTTGATTGTGAGAAGTCAGTGTTGTGGAGATCTCCAAGACTGGCAGAACAGACAATTTCTTTTCAGGATGCAAGATAAGAGAAATAGCAGAATAGGTTTTATACGTCTCTTAACAGGTGTGGGTTTAGTGAACATTTTAAGTTAGGGAATTCCAGATAATAGGTAGCACAGGTAAAATCCTGGAGACACAAGTGGGGAAAAGGGATAAAGGTTGACATGAGAGACACAAGTCTTGGGAAGTGTAAAAAGGGGAGATTATTTGGAATTAAGAGTAGATATTTTGGGGCGCACATTATTGTTAAGGGATCAGTAACTAAGGGTTAGATTTAAATTTTATTATGCAGAGTATGGGGAGCTATTGAAGGGACTGGCACAGTGGTGCTGCAGATGAAGAGTTATAGGATTTGAAAAGTAGTCTGGCATTGGGAGTGCAAAATATATTGGATCAGTTGAACAATACAGCAGAGTTGGGTTAAGTATTGAAAATGACCTAATGACATGCTCTCTGAAACATTACCCATATTGTGACATCATGAACAGCAGAAAAGAGCTACTTTTTACCTACCATGGGTAGGTAGTTTATGTGAGGGCAAAATGACGGCTCTTGCGGTGACTTCCTCTCCCCCAATAAGAGGGTCGGGGAAGATTGTACCGCTGCAATGTTGATGTATGGTTATTCTTGTTATAGAATTACTGTATGTCGGTCGCTAGAATTTTAAAGAAAAAAACATCTAAAGTAACCCAATGCTAGCAATGATATTTTGTCCTACAAAACTGGCCCAAACCCAGACATTTTTGATGGTAGCATAAAATCAAATACCATTTACTTTGATATTAAGTTGATATAGTATGTAAATTAAGAAACTCTCAATACATATCCTCTTACCTACATCTGTTGGCAGTTTGCATAGTTTTAGTATGTCATTAATTGTTATAAAAGTGCAAGATTTGCTGTATTTTTGCCGCTTAGGACCAAAGGCACAAAAGTCTAATTGAACTAAGTAATTAGTAATTTGTCATTTCCTATTGTCAGCAATTACTTTCCATTAGAAATCCTCAGTGAAAATACTAATTTGAAGTGAGGTTTGCATTTTATTGCTGTCCATCCAAATTAGCTTAAATTTGACAGTTACATTTTAATTTTTTAAAAAAAACAAAAAACTTTGAAAGTTAAAAAATAAAGAGGAATAAACAGGAACCATTATGTTATCATTGATGTATTTCAATAAAGGAATAAATGGATTTTTTTACAGAAAAAGGGCATAGACAGCAGTGAATACGATGGAGAACATAATCATTAGGTTTAGTCTTTCTGTAAGTTTAAGATAATACAAAAAAACTTTTTGTCAAAAAAATCATTTTCTAAACATTTTTTAAGTGAGAAAAGCTCATAGTGATAAAGGATATTTCAATATTCTGAACAAAAACCACACATTTCCCTGGTTGTAGGAAAGTAGTGAGAAATACATATTGTGGGAATACAGGTGTGACACACAATACAAGAAAAGTATTTCCATCCCTACAAGGTTTCTAACACTATTTCTTAATGTTTAGCTGCACTCCACCAAAAAAAAATAACATAAAAAATCTCAAAGTGACAATACTCAGTTCCTCATTATATTGAAAGAGTTAATTTAGTTAGACAATCAATATTCTCTAAGAATAACACAAAATTGAATACTGAGGTCTCCACTACAAAATCACCACTACATAAACTCATTGAGTCTTTGGGATAGGCTTCACAACCATCTATTAGTGAGTAAGAAAAATTCTGGGACATCAGTTTTAGGGATAGGTCCTCACAATGTTCCAAATTTGTTCCCAAAGCAGCTAATAACTTAGAATATGCTTAATGAGTTGTGTTAAAAGATGTCTTGTGGTTCACTAGGAATCGCCTGATCCCAAGGATGGACCAGTTCACTGTCCGAGACTCTTGGATGCTGATCCTCAGCTTGCTTTAAGACTCCTCCATCATTGACAGTCTTAAGAAGGACCCAGCACCCTCTCACTTGGCCCTCTCTGCCCTTGGACATGTTATGTCTCTTTCCACCTATCCCCTCCATACCAAGGTGTTATTCCTCCCATAATATAACTTTTTTGCACTATTCATACTTGCCTAAGGTGTACTGTTTAAATTTTTATTGACAGCACAAACATGCGTTGGCTGTTCCCATTTGTTCTGGGTGGCGTCCCGGTGCCCGGTATTTGATGTATATGTTCTGTCTTTGAATAAACTCAAGAAATAACTTAACATGGCTTTTTACAAAAAGCAATAAATAGTAAACGGTCCCTTCAAAAGTCCCCAGTCCTTTTCTTAAAATGGATCACATAGGCATAGTACCCCATGCCTCACCCGTGCAAGTTAAATAGGCCTGTTATAATGAACGTAAAGGTTCGTCTGATGTTAATGACAGTAGGTATAACGATATAAGTGGATTACATGAGCCATTTATTTTTCTTACTGCTAACCCATTGCACAGTGCTGTGGAATTTGATGGTGATATTTAACAATAAATAGTAAATAAAGAAATAAAAACCCATTCTATGATTCAGTTTCAACAATTTATATTTGCCTACTTTATTATCTGTTTTATGCATATTTAAGAATTTCATAAGGAAAAGTAATCTCTGTAAATCTGGAGTGAAAGAGGCCTAGAAGACAATTTTTAGAACGTTCTCGATTTATCTACAAAAAGGCTATCCCTTTTTGCGTCTTTTCAGTAAAGTTGGGAAATCCTTAAATGCATTTTAGTTGTGTTCTTTCTGGTTAATGTAATATACGTATTGTAAAAAAAAGAAGCTACAGTATATATAATTTACAAACCAAAAGTCAATTTGAAATCAATTTGAGGAAAAGACGATTAAACTGAACAAGTCTTCGCTCAATAATTCACTAACCATCGTTGTGTATCTACATTAAGACCAGCATTGAGTAACATAGCGAACCAGTACTTCTTTCTTTGTCTAATTTACGTGTAGCCATGATTAACTTTCCAAAAAGCAAGGAAGATAAATCTCAATTCATTATTTAATGACCCTAAAAAAAAAGTTATAATTTTCAATTCACATACTTTGATAGCTTCGATTTTTCACTTAGCCACTAATTTGTCCAATAGCTTTAGTACATTACTATTCGCGACACTCTACGCCTAATGGAAATTAAGTGGGGCTAATTAAAATGGAATCCCTATAAAGATGCATATTATACTACTGACAAAGAATAGAATGAAATATAGTCATTCTATTCTCTCAGATATAATATATATAATTATCTATTATATACATATACAATATATATATATATATATATTCATTCATTTCTTTGTGATTTCAATGCATTAGGAACTTCACTCATTGTATTTTTCTTATATGCATATCTAGTAAATTAGTAGACGAGGAACATTGTGCGTTTTATTTGTTTTAGTTCTGTTTTGCAGCCTTTTTTTTCTAGATTATAAAGCAAAAAAAAAAATGAAATAAAGCTAGCTTGCTTTTAAAATATCAAGTTGTAAAATATCGCAGCTAGATGCCCCATAGTTAATGTAGCAAGACTCAAATTTATATTTTCCAATTTACTTTATAAGCCAAATAGAAATATCATTAGGGTTAATCACTAGAAAGATTTTAATTATGTGCGCGGAATAGTATATAAAACGATCGGAGCTATTTATTTATTTTTGCCATAATTAAACGAGCAAATGATAATAAAAACACAGTTGGATTCACTTCATTTTTCACCGGCTTGTGTTTAAGCCGTAGCTGACACTCAGCTGAATAAAGAAGTTAAGTTATACGCATCTTGTAAATAAATCACTGGCTTCAGTTACTTTACTGGTACTTGTTTGTCATTCAGAAAATAATGGTTAATCAATGGCTAATCTATAAAGATGTGTAACATATTCGTTCGCAGTCCTTCATCATCCCATTTTCTTCAATTGCCTAGAGGTTTCTGTTCAGTACTCACAGAATCGATTACATTTGAGAGTGATCATTCACCGCGCGCGGAGAGAGCTGTCAGCCGCGCTTTCTGCAAAGTCCAATCATCTCATTTAATTCTACTTATCTGGGCTTGACAAACCAACTAGCCAATTGGCAATAATTCACATACACTATTAAAAGTCGTACTGTATCCTGTAAAATAAAGCCCCCGGGGTATTTATTATGGTGTGTGTACAAGGTAAAGCCAGTGCAATGATGCAAAGAGCAGCAGTCGGCATGAGCGAGGAGAAAACACTTGAAAGATCACAAACTTGGTCAAAGTGGTTGACTGGGATATAGCCTACATTTTTCAGTACGTAAATAAACTAAAATATTGTTATTATAATATATTGATTTATATTGCACCATCATATTCCACAGTGCTGTACAATGGGTACATAGTACATTATGGAAACATATATAATTTAATTGCATTTCATTTGGTTTTGATTGTATATAGGAAATGTATGAAGTCTCCTGTTTAGGTTTTATCTTTTAGAATATTGAGTTCCAAACCATAACTTTGTATTAGACACGTGTGGTTTTTTTTTAGAGTGAAAACTACAGAAAATTGTACGTCCCAACTTCCTGCAAAAAAGTATCAAAATGTTACCAGTTGTCCAGTGTTCTGGAGGTCTAATAATAATCCACAGAACCATGTAATAACAATCGGAAAATGCACTTTCAATGCTAATATCCCATACTATAAATCTCCCATGTCTGCCTACTTAGTAAATAAAGCTGCCGCTGTAGAGATGCGAAAAATGTAATGTGGCATTTCCTTCTTCCCCGTGGTCATGACAATCATCCAAATTTGCATTTCCATAGAAAAATATCCAAATTATTCATGTAAAAAATCATAGAAAGACAAGGAAAATTACCAATACCCATGGAAAACCACAACTTTTGGTGCACTGGTACAACCTTTTCACAAATTACACAAAGACTGAGTTAGTAGAAACTTTGCAATTTTCTATAATCGTGTATACTTTGTGTCATTACGAGTAGCTGTTAAAGTAAAAATAATCCAAAAGACACATTACACACCACCCTTAGTCTAATAACCTTTTGATGTTGGTCCAGTTTTTAGGATATAAATGGTTTTGCTATATAAAAGAATTAAAAAAAAAAAAAAAGGAAAAAACAAAAAGTCCACACACAAAATATTTATTGGCAGATATAAATATGTAAATATAAATCAGTCACGTTTTACGGAAATAGTTCTGATTCCTAATGTAGTCAAGTTCAAAGTCTTCTTCAACATGTTCACAAGATTAACTATTAATGTTGTTAATTAGAATTGATTATTGATGTTAATTATAAGGTAACATTTACCTACATGAACATTCTGACAGCAATTTCCTTGGCATTCAAGGAGTACAAGAAAAATCCTCACCAGAGAGCTGAAACGCTTTATAAGTAGAAATTGGATGCATTACACCTTATCAAAAAATTTATAAAAATCCAAAAAAAATCCAAAAAATACTCCATTTAATGGATTGGTGACAATATTATAAATATAAAAAGTAATTAATGGAAAAAACACTATATTTTTTTTAAGGAATATTAATGAAGGAGGTACTTTGTAAATAAAATATGATAATAATTATATATTATTTAGAAGGAGATTATTTTTATTACTAATTCATTGCAAACAAGGGAAATTAAGGAAACTGGCATTTAATTGATCATTTGGTCCCTTGGTTGATGCTCCATTGCTGCAGTTTCACAAAATTGCTTAGATCACTAATATTCAGAAAATATTAATAAGTATTTTGAAAGCATTTGATTTTTTTGCCTATACCCCCCTCTCCCAATCTAGTCCCTTTTTTCAGATTTGTGTTCAATATGTTGTATGCGACAAAGGGAAAGATTTAGAAAGTTACATGAATAAATTAGTTGGACAATATAAAATTTAGCAGTTTTTTTGCTTTTTGGCTGATGTATTATTCCTTACTTAATCTGATCATAGAGCACTCATCCTCTTATTAATCAATATGTGAACCACATTGATTTGTCACTACTTTGGCTGAGCCTCTATGTAATTGCTATTTTCTGGGGTTCTTTCGATTGACTTGGCGGCAGGAGATTCTTAACATTTGACGTTTTTGAAAGATCACTTCTGCAATGAGAAAAGTATGTTTTATATGAATGATAAAAGGACAATTAAGTGACTCTTCCGTTATTAAAATGTATAAAGAACCGAATTGAGTAACAAATTACAGTCTCTATAAGGGTTTAAAGTTTCAGTGGTTCCCTGCATAGATCTGGTCCCAGTCTTGCCCCAAAGTGTTCACATTATCCATATTGCCATGTTTTATTTCATAACTATTTTTAGTGATATATAAGAGTTGGGAACCACACATGCTTTTTTCTCTTAATGCTTTCAAAATGATATAACCCTCATATTACACTAATTATGTAACTTTATATACAATAGTTGAATAGAATTATTTTAAACTTTGTTAAGTTGGCTCCATTCATCTAGAAATATGTAACATTTTTTGAGTAGATTCCATCGTAACTTTGCAGCCATTGAGTCAAACATATTTATGAAACTAAAGAAAAATAGTTAACTTTGCATCTAAAAATACATTATGTCCATAATGTACATTTTGTGGAGAGGACCATAGAAGACAATATAGAAACAAATTGGTTTTATTTTAAGTACCGGGCTAGAAGACTAGAATTAGATTAATATAAAATACAAGTTTAATTTAGCATATTTAAAAAAAAACGATATATAAAATTTTATATTGACATCCAGTGTAAAATACTGGGTGTTTCTTTAAAGATGAGAAAATTAGACTGCATCAGCACTAGCCATTGAGCTCTTTAAAAGTTCTGTGGAATGTTTCACTTTCACAGTTTTTCTCTGTTTATGACGCTTGTTTACCTGAAGTAAAGAATATTTTCAAATATAATGCAGTCTGGTTGAATGTCTGGTTTGTGTTCTACACAAAAGGAATCTGACATAGATGCTATGCAGCCAGCAAACAAAAATGCCACTAATTTCCTAATGTACTTTCCCTTGAAAATATCATAGACCGACCTTAAATGATCCTAAGAGGTGTTTATTGATAGCTGTGATTACCCTTGTTGTTATCCCTGCGTATTCATATAGTAGGAATGAAAATATGCCCTTAAAGCATGTAACCAGACCATGACATCTCTAAGCAGATTCTGGTTTTTTTCCCACTATCTACCCTCTTCTGTTTTTTTTCCCACTATCTACCCTCTCCCTACCCCCCATTCTCGCCATCTACCCTCTCCCTACCCCCCTTCTTCACTATCTACCCTATCCCTACCCCTTTCTACTATTCTTATCTCTACCCGTTCTGCCTATCTACCCTCTGCCCTACCCCTTCTCACTATGTCCCTAAACCCCTCTTCTATCTACCCCCCCCTTCTAACTATCTACCCTCCCCCTCTTTTGTAGGTCACTTACAGTGCAGCCCTGTAGTGGGGGCGCAAGGCCTCTGTCTCACAGCTCTGCCGCAGTCATATGCCGGCGCTCAGCGTGAAACGCCGGCACCCGAGACAGACGCCTCACGCTCCCACCACTGCGGCACGGCAGGGAGCAGAGGAGACAGAAGGGCGCCGAGCGATCGTTTTCAGCAACCACTCGGCACCCTGTCTCCTCTGCTCCCTGCCGTGCCGCAGTGGTGGGAGCGTGAGGCGTCTGTCACCCCTTGGGTCCCCCTGACTGGCAGAACTCCAGGGCCCGGTCGCAGTCGCGACCCCGGTAGTTCCGCCACTGGACAAATGACAGGTAGGTTGCCGGCCAACATCACTTCATATTGCTGCAGTGCGTAGCCACATGATGATATGCCTGGCCGCAAGATACATGAGCATTAAAAAGTAACATGCGGCCTGCCATAACCGGTTATAACCCAAATCTCAAATCCGGCCCTGAGCTAAACAAAGTGCAGAACTCTGTTACCGGACTGTACGCTATTAACTTTTATATATATTGTATATTTATTTTGATCGCGTTGTATTTGTTTTAATCTTTTGTATGGGAGAGAGTTTTCAAGTTTATGAGTTTATGGTTAATTATTTTTCTTTACAAATAATTTAGTAATGACGGTATGAATTACTGTATTATCATTTGTTATTTTATTGATATATCATTTAGCATTGTGCGCAACTTAGCCCCTAACAATGTATTTCAGTATCTCAGGCACTAACCATATCTTCATTACATCAATAAACCTATGATTGCAATCAATTTACCTTTGTATTGTCTCTGATTATTGCTGGCTTGTTAAAGATGTGCTATACCTGCATCAATGGTATTGAGACTTGAAAGCCAGTAATTATTAATGTCCTCAGATGAATACATTTAAGATTGATGTTATTGGAAATATCATTAAGCATCAATTGTCGTTTGTTTCAGTTCCAGGAGCATCCTCTAGTGGTATATGGTGGTATCATTCAGCTGTTTTGTCTACCTATGTATGTAATGCTTTTTATTGTCAACTATGGGAAAGTATTTAATAAAAAAACACAATAAGCCAACTCTTGCAATAAGTGAATGTGCTTGTATTTCCCTTAACTTCATATTGTTGGTATTCATATTGTCATAAACATTTAGTGAAACTCAGACAAGTATGTAAAGACAATCCAATCTGTGTCTGATTTGCTGTCCTCTGAATTCATGCTACTTTCCTACTGCTCTGCTCTCACCCACGCTAAGGAAAACTGCCTCAACTCCCTTATCTCTCCTAACTCTACACGCCTCTTCAGTATTTTCAGTTCCCTTCTTCGCTGTATCATAACTATCCCTCTTACTAACCCTAATGCCTCTGACTTTGCCACCTGCTTCAATATAAAATGGAAACAATCAGACGTAAATCACCTGCACAGTTTCCCTCATTGACTTACCCTCCCTCGACTCTGCACCCTGCCATACACCAAACTATCCTCTTCTACATGAAACAAATTCTCCCTTGTCACTGAAGATGAGGTTTGTGCACTTCTTTCCTCTTGCCCAACCATATGTTCCCATGATCCTTTCCCTTCTCATTGTACTCAGTCTCTCTAATCTACTCTTGTGCCTACATAAACTCATCTTCAATGTCTCCTTCTCTACTGGATCTGTTACATCCCCCTATGGTACAAATTGTACCATAATTCCAGTCTTAATTCCTGGAACCGATTGATTCATTCAACTAACATCCTATCTCTCTATTTCCTCTCACCTCCAAGGTCCTTAAACAGTACACCCAACTAATCAAGTTTCTTGACTCAAACTCTTTACTTGACCCACATCAATCTGGGTTCTGCTCTCATCTACTGATACTGCCTTTACTAAAGTTACTAGTGACTTGCAAAAGTCAAGGGCCACTACTCTATGCCAATCCTACTGGACCTCCCTGTCGCTGTTGACACTATGGTCTACCCCCTTCTCTTTCAAACTATTTATGATCTAGGTCTATATGACACTGCTCTCTACTGGTTTACATCCTACCTTTCTGATCACATTTTCAGCATCTCCCTTTCCAGTAACACTTGATTGCTCTCCTCTTCCCCTCTCAGTTTGTTCTAGGCCCTTTTCTGTTCTCACCTTCCAACCTTTGGCTTTCAATTCCACCTGTATGCCGATGACACCCAGATCTACTTATCCTCTCCCGATCTTTCTCCCTCCATACCTCTTAGATCATGTAACTAATGCGTCGCCTCTGTTTGTAACTGGATGCTACTACAGTTCTTGTTCATGCCCTTGTAATCTGCCATCATGATTTTTGTAACCTCTCTACAATCCATCATGAATGCTGCTGTCAAACTTATCATACTCACCCATCACTTTACTCTTCCCACAACTCTCCCCTCTGTCAGTGCTGCCCATGCACTTCAGGATCCATTTTGAAATCCCCAAATGGCCGCCCCTATCATCTGGCATGCACTCCAACGGCCCTATCTGTTATTCCCCACCTTCAACCTTCATAAAATCCCTCAAGACACACGTCTTTAGGGAAACAAACTGATGCGCTAACACTCTTCAACTCAACTCTCTTTAGCACACCTTCCCTAGTCCTTCTTCTTCTTCCTGACAATACTTATACTAGTGTGGCTGGTCCTTCCTTCATAATGGCCCTTTTACCTTGTAAGCTTGTAATTGTAAGCTTGTTTGAGTAGGGCTCACCCTGCTGTTATGTACTACTTGTTATGTCCCGTTTACCCATTGTACAGCACTGCGGAATATGATGGTACTATTTTAAACAATAAATAATAATAATCTATAGGATTTCCTTTCTATAACTGTATTAATCACTGTTTCTATCTGTCAATGTGATCTGAATACAGCTGTGACAAGAATAATATGGCTTAGCGCTATAAAAAAATATTTCCATTTTTTTTCTCACTGTAAAAGACAAATCACAAATCAAACTTATAGAGATGTATTGTTTTAATATATGTTGATTTGAGGGGCTTCTTAAAGTATTTAAAGGATGAGATTTGTACAAATTTGACACAGATTCCTAATAAAGTTATATTATTCATATTGTCTTTTATTTATATATCTGCAACAATGTATACAGCACTTCTTACAAAACGTACATTCTGACAACTAGAACTGACAAAGACAAACCGATAAATTAGGTAAAGAGGGCCCTGCTTGCAAGCTTACAATCACTGTAATGGATGTAATGGTCACAAAATAAGTATTGTGTTCCTTTGCTTATTTTTTCCTTTTTCATCACTTTTGTAAAAGATTGTGGCTGTAGCTAAGCTATAACTCCTAAATACCTAGAACTTGCTCTGCCAATGTCAGTTTAATATCAGAAGAAGACATTTGTAATTTGGGATTAGGGGCGGGCTTGGAAAAGGGATATATATATATATATAAAAAACACTGTTGCCAATCTTGCTGAACATTTCAGGTGTCCTAATAAATCCTAAATCCGGGGTAGTGAGGTAAGATGCAGGGTGGAACGGGATTGTCTCAGGAAGTGGACAATACTGGTTCCGGAAGTGGCCAGGGACATGTCCATCCACCTACCTTACCCATGGCCACATGGGAGGTAGAGTCCATTTTATAGCTCCTTGGGACTGTCAGAAGAGATCCTCTGGTCTCCACTGCCCACAAAAATAAGAGAACAAAGGCAGCAACCCAGGACTGAATATTAGGACTGTCCTAAGTGACTCTGGACGTAGCAGGGTCTATAGCTTGCCCCACCCCATGTGGACATCGGACAAACATTATCCCCTTAATGTTAAGGACAATGGGCAGTCCCTAAACCCATTGAAAACAATGCATTTGAACCCGTACATGTACGGGCTTTGTCATTAAGGGGTTAAACACGTTGGTAACTACTAATTCATTATGTAAAGAATTGGCATTAATTTTTTATCTTCTCTTCATCTAGTTTCTTAAAGGATTAGTATTCACACCTCCATCGTGATTTTGAGCTGACATTTTAACAATTAAAATATTAAACTGCTTGATATACCAAACAACTAATTTAAATGAATATATTTATGTGTGATATATAGATTGATACAGATAATGACCACTATGAATTGTTGTAATAATGCAGATATTAAATGTTTTTTTCCATTTCCTTTCATTTCACTTTTATTTATGCAAAAAGTGAGCGAAAGCAAAAATGAAATAAGAAAAAAAGGAAAAAACGCGGTTTTGCAAGATGCAAATAAATGACACGAAATCATCTCTTTTAATCGGATTGGTGACAAATGGACGGGGCATCCGTTCTGGCACTCGCTGCTCATCTATTACTCGTGCGATTTTCTCATTGGTAATTTTATAAATCACTTTGCAATACAAATCTAATAAAATATGATACATAGGTTTCCTGACAGGTAACATTAGACAAGCATTACCATCCATAAACCAATGACAAATGAAAGAGAAAAAGGTTAAGACTGTATAAGGTAGCATTTTTTTTGCATGTGGACAGCGTTCAGAATTGATGCAGCCTTCTATGATCCAACACAGTGTGACAGTAATGTCTTTATTACACTTTAAACTCTGCGCTCGAAACTATTGTGATTGCTTAATGCTTAATGTCATCTGTTCTTTAAGAGATTTTTTCCCCATAAGCCAGGAACAAAGAGAATGACAGGAAACACTCCAATTTGTCTATTTACCTTAATAGTTAGGGTTTCTTCCTCTATTTGACTGGGTGATGTATGAGTGTGTTTTGGCCATTTTTCTTAGGATATTTTATGAGCAGCCAGAACATTGGATTGTATGCTGAACAATTGAATTTATAGGTTAGGAGCACCAACAAGAAAAATGTATATATATATATATATATATATATATATATACACACACACACATATATATATATATATATATATATATAATTGCACTGTGTTTTTCTATGTATTTATAGCTTTGGTAAGCTTTGGTGACTTGTATATATATATGTAGATAATGGAATTGGTAAAGGAGAACAACCAACTGAGTCAAGTTGCTGGGGGAAGGTGTATCTGGATTAATGCCTGGTGTCGGGAATCTGAATTATGTATGCCTCTACGCTCCCCTTTGTGTATATATATATATATATATATATATATATATATATTTATTTTTTTGTTTATCCCTAAAGATTGTTTTTATCAACAGCATCTCAGGGCATGGCAACTATTTAATACACATGGCACATTTACAAGATGGCAGCGCTCAAAAGCATCAAGTAACTGTTAATGTTTACATCAATAGTATAAAAAACATGATTAATATGTTTATATACATGGGTAAAAAGTAGCTGTGGGATAATTTGGAATATAATAATTTGCCTATATATATATATATATATATATATATATTATATATTACTATATATATATTATATATTAGTGGCATGGCAGCTATGCACATTTTGCTATATAAATCAATAAAGCACATGTAAAACCATCCAACTATTTTTTAGCATAATAAACCAAAGTTAAATGTAAATTAAATGTAACTAAGTATGTGTTCAGCCACATGTATTATCAATGGCTCAGTTGAATAATTCGGATCTGATGGTATTTTATAAGCTCAATATAGGGTCAACGCTGCATTGAATTTGTGGATCACTTTCAGGTTACCTTCTAGCAAATGAAGCATTTTTGACCACCAATGGTGCTAAAGGTCATATCCCACTAACCCTGTACAACACGGCAGTACTAATTATTGACTATTCAAGAAATTGCTGTTGGTGATTCATTGATTGTATGCTTAAATAAATCCCTTAATGAGCAAATGAATATCTGATCAGCTAACATAACATAAAAGGAATTTCTAAAACTTGCTTCCGCCAATAAATAGACAAAGCCCTTTAACATTCCATTGCAGATACCAGCTGACATGATCCAACACCTTCATTAACAGTAAGCAGAAAGGGCAATACGTTACACATTTACTATAAATACACACTCCCCACTTTCTAAATAAAATCAATAATAAATATGAAAAATTGAAATCAAAATCCATTATTTATCCAAAAGCTAATTCCAGTGAATGGCCAAAATTTGCGTTTTCTTACATGTACTAATCAACACCAGCATATATATTCTTACATGTACTAATCAACACCAGCATATATATACTATATATATATATACTATATATATATATATATATATATATATATATATAGCATATATAAACACACCCCAACTATGCACATTATCTTTCTGATCTGGATAAGGTCACGTTAGAAGATGCTAAATTCATTGTTGTATCTTGTTGACTCTTTAAGGTATAAACTCTCATTTTCTGCTGCTACAATGTAACGGAAAGATTGCTTTTTGTGCACAGCATAATGATTCAATATGATTAGTAGAACGAATTGGTCTGATGACAGGTTATGGAGCGTACCCTTAAGTACAATGTGCATGTTGAGTGCAGTTAAATGTTTAGTATGATTACCTGCCTAGAATTAGTATGTAAAGGATTCAGTGCCCTTCACAAAATAGCAATAATTCTAGTCATGGCATTAGACAGTAATTTACTCTCCATGTTTTAATTCAGTTGATGTTGGGTTACAAGAAACAAACTTGATTTAAAAAAAAAAACATTTTTTTTGGCCTAAACATGTCTATTATACTGTACCAAAGAACATGAGGTTTTTTTTAATGCAAATATTGTTACTTTCATAGATGATGTCAGATGCCCCTTGCATAATTGCTGAAAATAAAGCTGCATTTTGTGCCAATATGTGGCTTTCTTATGGGATGTTTAGTACCATTTGTGGCTTCCTCAATTATATGCTGACTTTTGCACAATATCACTGCTGAAGGCAGGAGGCTTCCAGGTCACGAGGGATGAGGAAGGACAGCCTAAGAGGATCACGAAAAAATAAATATTCATGTTAAACAACAAATATGTAGCTATATTGCCACAGAAAGACTTGCCACCTGCTTTGTTATAATTCCATACAATCTTCTATTAACAATCAATCACCAGATAGAATATATCTGCTTGAGTAAATCACCAGGTTGTGAAGACTGAAGCCTTGAACTTTATATAAAGTTATGGAATAGCTTTTTTTTTTTTAAGATGAGAACTATAGACAACCTTTATCTTTCAATTGTCTCAAAATCCTGGGGAAATGAGTAGTTATGAATACCTAAGATCATCATCATATCATTTTTGTTGTTATTTACCACGAAACAAAGTATAACACAGATAACACGTCACCTGCTTTTTGGAAGATGCTCACAGATGCTGACCCTTGTTATTATAATAAATGTTTATTTACAAAGCATAAAGCATTAGAAAGAAAAGCAAACTATTTCAGCATTTGGTCCCAGGTGAAGACCTGCTTTAAATAAAAATGTGCATTTTTTGTAGTCTTTCATGCTTTGTAAATAAGTATTTTTGACCATACATATCTTTGATTTATGTTGTTAATAACTAGTTTGGGGATTCCATTAATTGTTCGCCTTCTATTGTGTACCCACTCATAATTTTTCTTTTTCTTAATTTTAGGTGAGCTCAATTTATTTGTATTTGGTGGTAGCAATTCTTCTCATTGTGAGTTGTTTGCTATTGTTAAACTACCAGAGCATTCTAAAAATTGTAGCTTGTGAACAACTGAAGACACGTACGTTAAGTAACTCTGATGTAGCTTACAAGAGGTGCCTTTCTTCATTCATAAAGTTTCAAATGCTCGTCACACTTGGAACGTTACACAACTGTTATTACCTTCAACAGAATAGAAATTGGATGTTTTAAATAATTAATCCATTATATGGTTTCCATTGTGCATTTTGTTTAAAATGGAGATTCACTTTATATATTTAAAGATAAAATACTATGAAGCCTCTTTCTTACGAATGACATATCAATTACTGTTGAAGTTAACATATCTCAGATTACCTGAGGTTTGCTCAAAGATCACAAATTGGCTGCTGAGTAGCGAAAATGAAGTTGATTAAAATTTTGCTGTTCTGCACATTGTAAAAAAAAGTTTTAATTCAGATAAAACATGTACCGGAGACATTGAATTTCGAATACTTTTTTAGTTCATATTTACTTTTATCATAAAGTGACCATTTCTGAAATATTTCATCTATATTTAGATACATGCGGCTACTGTTGAAGAGGGCCATGCTGGGATAAAGAGGCAAAATCACTTGCAAATGGTTATATGCTATACCATGTCAACGTCATTCAATTAACGGCTAATTGTTTGATTAACGTCATTGTGCTTTGGAGTGTAGAGCCCAGGCAACTGCCCTGTTTTGCCCCAGGGCTGGACTGGGGCTAACGAGGAGGCTGTTGCGTTTTAAGGCTGGAAGGATATGCAGCAGCAGATCAAGCAATTAGGGAGTGCTTTGGAGAAGAGGTCCACCATTTGCCCAGTGTGGCAGATGGCCAGTCGGCCCTATGGAATGGGTGACCTTCTGCTACCCATTTCTAGAATGAAGAGAGCTGCCTTGTTGCGCCGGCTCTGCTGTTGTCAACCACTTTGTCGAGTCTGCTAGTTTATTCAAATATTTCATAAGATTGAAGGCGCTGGATACCAGAAGAAATCCTCCAAATATTTTCTGCTCTTATTGCTTTGATATGCCTGCTAATTAATAGTTTATTCAGATTCTGTGTTTCATATTTGCCTTTGTTAAGATTTTAGCACAGACAACTTAATCAAGTATTGGAACTGGGAATAATATTTAAGATGTCAAAAAGAATGCAGTCCCTAGCCTTAGCAATAATTGAATTCCATTGTTTGTAGGACCACATGCCTTATTCAATACTAGATGTTATACGGTAAGAAAAAAAAAATAAAAGATATTAAAAATGTAAATGAAATAAAATCAGATATTCCCTAATGATATTTCAAAATAGAATCCATCTACGACTGTTACATTCGATATGTTCCATCTATTGAAATTTAATGGTTCTCTTGTGGCTTAATAGAGAATTACATTCAGTAATTGATTATTAAAATTTAAATTTGCCAACCGTCTTCATTATTAGATGAACGAACATGTTATTCTTGTAATTAAAGAATCTTGAGACATACTTTAATCTTGTTGACAGAAATGGCAGACAGTCCAGGCACTTGGTAGTTTTAAGGTTTGTATGGAAGGATAATAATAACTAACAAGGCATTTGATTTGAGCTTGAAACATCCTTAGAGAATAAACATACAACATAATGAGTACAGATAAAATAATAAAAACTAGACATGTAAACTAATCAGACCTAACTCATTAAACATTGATACCAATGACTGACGTTTTAATTTTATTTATTCCAATACTGAAAATAACAGATAAGTCACACTATGTTAAGTCACGTCCCCTGTGAATTATGTTTCAGATACAGCAATATAAAAACAAAGGAGATTAATGGAGGACATAAAATGCATTTGGTATGTGTTTGCCCGAGTTTATACAAATACATATAGATTTCCCTAATGTCTTGTATGTTCTCTAACACAGCACTGGAAATTGGCATGAAAGGGCTTGCTATAAAAACAACATCCTAGAGAACATACGCATACCTGGAAACTCTCTATGGTTGGCTACCTGAAGGTCTTCTTCTGGTGGAGTTGCTTAATGTGAGTGTGGGGCTAGCCACATGTAGGGGCAGCTTGGCTCCAGACAGCCTTTTGTGAGAGGGAAGTGGCCAAGAAGCAGGCAAAGTGGGCAGAATGTTGACATGACGTGGTTATGACTGACGGTCCTCTGCTTGGAGAAACAAGAACCTATCCGAGAGTCTCTGGGTGAAGCCTTGCTTCCCTCTTAGAGGTACATAGCTACATAGTTCATAAGGTTGAAAAAATACCTAAATCCATCAAGTTCAACCCTTCTACCTAACCTTCCTATTCTTGATCCAAAAGAAGGCAAAAAAAAACCCCTAATTAAGCTACTTCGAATTCTGCCATCAGGGGAAAAAAATCCTTCGTGACTCCAAGAGGCAATCGGATTTCTCCTTATATTTCAAAGGCAGGAGCAGTATATGCTGATTAATGGGGGTAGTTGTGCACTAAGGGGGCAATTTTTTAATTGTTCAGGGCCCTCACAGGTGCTGTTCTTTCCTTGTTCCCCACCCCTATGCTAGGCTCTATCAGCCCAGAAATCCTTGGGTCAATGAGTCCATGGAAAACCACTTAGCATCGAGGAGTAAATAGATCTATGCTTGCAAAGCACAATTTTTATTGCAGACCGCACGGCAGCGTTGCGACAGGCCAGGTCCTTTTATTTTACAACATCATATCCAGCTATCATTATCATCAAATTCTGTGAATTATTAAGTGGCATTATGTGAATTCACATTAATCGGTAGAACAATAAAAAAATGAGTGTTAACTTTAGATAAGCAGAAAAGCTCAAACATATCCTATTGTGTCTCAGTGTACTTGGCCTCCCATTCCCCATGGGTTAATTAGTTTGTGTATTTCTACATATTCCTAATTTATTTTACGGACGGTAGAGAAAAAAACCTCTACCAAATATCACAGAGTGGTCTTACAAATATTAACATAACATTTCTTCTTCAAGTTATAGAGGGTAATTCAGTTTTATAAATAGATATGAATTGATTGGGTTTTTTTTTAATTAATATTACTTTTCTCCAGAATCCAGTAACCATATACTGTAGTGATATTGTTAATTAATTAATATATATTATTTTTTTAAATGATTTTGTATTCATATGTGCAGGAAGACTGGCTATTTCACAACCAAATAGATAATACTATACCTATGGATTTATGAGCCAGAAATCACAATACAGGTTACGGCTAAATAAAATGCTCAAAACCACCACCAAGTCTCACTTGCATCCCACAGTAAGGCAGAGTAGATTTTCTACATTTGAATCTGGCGGTTGCACTAATGGACAGCATCGCCGGGAGGATGACTGCTCTTATTTATCCATCACAACCCACCATATATCTTCTGCTTCTGACATTTCCACAACTAAGAGTGCCAGACATATAGTTTCTTCTTCGTTATTATGTCACTTGTCTACCTTGGTCAGGTGAGACATTTACTGATGCATGTACTCAAGGAATCGGTCTTCGTTCCAAAGCAAGGCAAAGTAAACTGTCAGACCATGCTATAATCCCTCTTTACTAGAAGCTGAGGTCTGATATTTGAGCATTAGGGACAAATGAAGCGCGAAGGAGACAGGAAAGACATTGTAAGACATTGTAAGACAAATATAGAACCAGCTAATGCTCCATTTAATTTCATTCTCTGAAACTAACACACATTGGAGAAAGTTTGAGAAGTTGGGAACCTCGAATGGATTTAAAAAATACTGACTCTTATGGTGGTAGCTCCCACATTTTACATAATGCGTATTAAACTTCTTGGACAGGTTTTGTCAGCGTACTTAAAGACGTTTGCCTTTGCTGCACTAATAAGTGAGAACATGCCCAGGGCCCACCAGCAATAGGTTGCCCGCCAGAGCTAACTTGACATGGGTCTCGGGGTGTCCATGGGGCCCATATGGCACAATCTCATGTGAGGTAACGTGACCCCGCGGTTAAACACAAGGCTGCTAACAGCAAGAAGGGAAAGCTGCCTTTGAGGTGACTTCACAGGTCAGTGGTCATAATGTTATGGCTGATCTGTGTATGTTCTGTAGCGTGGCTGGGTATTTTATAAACCACTAACACAATGGTGGAAAAGCACAGCCTGGACATTTAGAGCCATAATCTGTTTATAATGTTGCGTGGACACATAGATTTTCTCAGTTATGTATCTATAGAGAGTGTATACATTTATTTGCAATCAGGGCCAGACTTGCAATGTCATTGCGACCCTGGCACTTTAAATTTTTATGCTCACAGATCATTTGGTCGGCACACCATCCACTGGCTGCTATTTATTCAGTGTATCTTCACCTAATGTTTGCAAATATAAACCATTTGCCATCTGCTTAGATATTACTCACCTACTGAGCCAGGTGCTAACTAAAACTGCCAATTTAATACGCTAAAGATGTTATTTGACTTTTATGTGAAATATGAGTGCCAAAGACTAGTGCAAATCTCAGTCTTTGCTTATAATACCTGCAGAGCGTTTGGTGTCATGTACATATGCTAATCAGTTAGTCTTAATTTAAGATGTGGATTTGCGCGACATCAAGTTCACATCAACAACAACAAAAAAGAGGCATAGAAAAAAGAAAAGGAACATGGAAGATTTGTATTCTTAAGCCATATAAGCAGGGCTGTGTTTTGTCAGCCTAGTTTCAGGGCGGAACTATCCAGGGAGAGGCAGAAAAAGCCAAATTATCCATTGAGCCCGGCCGCTTAACAACGTAGCCACCAGCAAACTGCTATCATGTAAAGCCATGGAGGGGACAAGGCATAGTCAAAGCAAGAAGTCTTCAGACACGTAACAAGCTGTTTGGGGGCTGGTTGGCACTGGGAAGATGTTTGGGGAGAAAACCGGCGCTGAAAAGGAGTTTGGGCACAATGATGGCACTGTTAGGCTGAATGGGGAAAATGGGAGAGACAAGCTGTCTGGGCACACAGATGTCACCGTTAAGCTGTATAAGGACAACAATGGCTACCTGTAACAGGGAGGCTGCAGCTCAATCTTGAGGGGGGACTTGAAGTCCCTTTTTCAGGACCAATGTTTTTTTTGTATATCCCTAGAAATCTAAATAAAACTGGTACAGTGCTAATACAAATATCAGGCAATGTATGTAAATGTACATCAATAATCACTAATGACGTCATTAATATATAGCAGGCATAATGACTGTTTAATTTAAATTAAATAGGATAACATTGTGTTCCAAGTTAATTTTTTTTCCTTCTCACATTATTTATGGTTTTTTTAAAAAAATGTAATGTATTTTAGAAACAGTACAGTCTGCGTGTGTTGTATTGTGTGTTCCTAAACCAATATGGAAAAAATGCATTAGGTATTATTTTTATGACTGTGGAAACATTCGGCGTATTCAAGGTTGCAATGTTTCTGTTTTAATAATGCATCCTGCATAGCTTTTGCCTACTTGTAAATTACTATTCATTACAGTTTGCGAAAGTTCAAACCGAAATGTTTGCTTCCCCCTTAAATTTCTACTGTTAATGTATGCCTGTTTCATTAGTGACCACATTTGTGCAAAGAATAATTGTCCCTTTGTTTGTAATTATGTCACCTAGGTAATCTTTTCATGGGTTCCATTATCTCGCAGAGTGTCTGAAGAGTAGAGAGTCCAAAGTAAGAGAGGAAAAAAAAGCTTAGCGTCTTTTGTGACCCACGAAATAATGACAATAATGAACTGTTTTTAACAAAATTAAGAGCATAAATTGTATGTCTAGGACAAGTGCTTTGGGGATGCGGTGTACTTGTTGTTATCGGGTGATAAAATAATTTCCTTCCTATTTAGAGGCTTATTTTAACATTTTTAACTATATAGATTCTATGTGAGTTTTATCAGTTTATGAACTGTCTCCATTAAGAAATGGTAAATTAATCAATAAAGTGAAAACAGTACGTTTGGGGATTTTATTTTTTACAAAATTCTTATAAATAACGTTATTGTTTTGCCTTCAGGACACTGGAACCCAAAGATAAGAATCGCTTTGGAACCCACATTTTGTGTGGGTACTAGAAGACACTAGGAAAAAGCCACAGATATGGAGCTATAGGATAAGAGAAGAGCAGAACCCAGTGGCAGGAGCAACTTATATACCTCGTAGGAGCACTCACTCGCCCCTTGTAAGTGGGACTTAAAGTTTGTGTGGAATATCAGGGCAAAGGCTTGGATATTTGCCACCAAATAATAGGAGAAGACCAGAAGGCCAAAGCTCCTGAAACATAGAGGAGACCAAGAAGAGGCTGAGATAATGAACAAGGAACCGAGCATGAGCAGAATCCAGAGACTCAGGAGTCAGGGTTCTTATGGTTAATAATTACAAGACAAACCTAGTTTGCAAACAAAAGGTACGAAGGGTGGGGCAAGGTTTTGTCTGATCACAACTTCAAGAAGACATGGGCATTGGAGTCGCAAAACATCAATATATAATATATATATATATGTATATATTTATATATATATATATAAAATATATATTTTATATCACCATATGATCTTATTTTGAATGAAAAAAATCTCGAATACCAGTGATGTTACATTTTCTGTAATGAGCGTATGCCTTTTGTCTGTTGAATGTGTCTCGCAGTTCGGATTTTAGGTTTTTCTTGAACCTCACTGACTTCTGTGGCCTGGAAAATGCTAAAAATGCACATTTCCAACATATATGTCAAGGTAATGCTTTATACATTTATCTATGGAACAGCGCAATATATTTTTTTTTCTCAGTACTTTCCATCTACTTGGAAGTGAAATGTATTAATTATGTTGAATTTATTATTAGTTTTATAAAAGAGTTACCTTTTCTCTTTACTGTGCTTTGGGTTTTTTCTTTATAATATAATTTAGTTTATGACATACTGGTTAAAAATGTAACAAATATTTATTTCTAATATTTATTTTTTTTAATTAAAGCTCTTGAATTTGTTGATAAACATGCAAGAGCGTATACACATGACCTTCACGTAGTTAATTGGATATTTTGCGTATGTCTGGCTTTACTTCTAAGGATAAGTAGCTCATTTGATGTTTTAATAAATCATAGAAAGGTATTAGAACTGTAAAATATTAATTATTCTTTTCTTAAAATGACAATTTTTATGTAACATATCAAGAGTAACTGTTATTCTGTTTGATTTCACGATGCAACAATAAAAATATTTGTTTCTGTTTTTCTGCTGTGGACCAAAAATTAAGGCCACAAATTATTTTTTTTTAGTTCAAAATGTTCCAGGAGTTTTAACGGTACTTGTAACTACTTTTGTTTGGTGATATATTGTGTCCATAATTTATTTTGCCCCTGTATTTTATTATTGTGTGACCAAGACCTCTGAAGACATTCCGTCTCGGCTAAGATATATTTCAGCTTGCTATAAATAAATAACTTAATAAACATTTCCATAAGGTTAAAGAAGTCAAGCTATGTTGGGCAAAGTCAAGCATGATGTCTTTACTTCTCATCAAAGAACCTGCTCAAAATGGAAAGAGGAATCTTGAATGCTGGAACGACAACAGAGATGGTTTGTTCGTCAAATACTAACACTAAACGAGGGTGAGTTAATAATTAGAATGATAATTATTACTATACGGTGGGGATTGGAAACTTTTGAAGCTCATGGCATCTTCATCAGGTAGACATCAAACTCAATAAGAACATTACAGGGCTCGTGTTCTATTGGATACTTATGGCGGCCAGCATTTTCCAGTTAACACCAATCCATGATACATTTTATATTGACAGATGGACTAATATTAGTGTGTGTGTGATGGTCCTTTGGCGCTGCAGCATAGATATATCAGAATTACTCATTACAAATCCAACATGGCTAATACTACTTACACATAACGCCATAAATCACCCCAAATCATTTATTAAAGGCATAGTCATAGACAAGACGAACATTGTGATCCCTCCCCACATCAAGTCACTGTTTGAGCGTAAATGTTGGCACATTATGCCTGTATGCACAGCTTATGAGCGATAATCTAAGTTTAATATAATGTAAAGCGACGCATTTTAAACAATCTCGACTGTTTGGTTATTTGTACCTCATGGTTATAGCGAACGGTACGTTTAATGTAGCGCATCATGAATTTATGCCAATGAATCTCCCGAAAAATATACAAACATTAAATTTCCATCGGTGTTTTTTTTTTTAAATAATAGGGAAGGAACCATTTGCCTCCCAAGCACATGACAGCACATCAAGGGTTAAATGACGTGCCGTTTTACCTGCATGTCGTGAGAAGTAAAATGCGCTAGCACTTCTGCATCTTGTGGAGAAAAGTATGTTTAAATCTTCATATCATTGGCCCAGCAAAGTACAAACCTGAGATATATATATATATATATATATGTTACAAACTGCATCTTCCCGTAGGTTAAAGGTATTTCTACAAATAGTCTGCTTTTTTTTTAGTATCCATGAATTCTTGCAACATTTTGAAGGATTTTACACAGCATCAAGATGAAATCACGCAAATTGCATTCATTTTCTTAGAGGTCTATAATGATGGGTTTTTTAGATTTCTGAAAAAAACATTTATGTTTAGGAAAATAAAAGTAAAATTAATATTTTTGTCTTTTTGTTTTGGTAATATACCTTTAATAATGAAAAATGACAAGCACAATATACGAAATAAGTCATCGGATTTCTATCAGTACATTTTATTTTTTTGACAATAATACCAGGATTTACCAACAAGCTATGGGTGCGTTATAGCTCATTATAACAATTCCATCAGCATTCTAACGGTGATGCCATTTGGGACCTAAACCTGGCATCCCCACATAACTGTCTCTAGCGGGAAGCTTGCAAAAATGATTTGTATCTCCAGTCAACATTAAAAAAAATCTTATTTCAGATTGCGTGGCAGTTCAGGGCATTAGTTCCATTTACATTCTTTTCCATGAATAAATAAATAGATCTTTTTTTAAATACAATAAAAATACAAGGGAAGTCCCATGGAAAATCAGATGTTGCTGTTTGAGTTTTAAATACATTGTGCTTTAGAGTAATGATGTATGGAGCAAATGTTTAATTAAATTACTCTTAATTTATCTGAAGACCTAAAGACTCCTGTGATTGGCCCATTCGTTTTTGGGGAACATATTTCGTTCGCTGCCTATTTGGTTCAGCCGAAAATTTGGGCATATTTTAGTTTTTGAACAAAATTCATTGCCTGGTGCCCACAGTGAATCTCATGAGAGGGCGTCACCACACGTGCCGCCATTTTAGAGGAAGTTCCTGCTGGGTTATGTCTGCAAAGATGCAAAAGAAGATAAAAGACAGCAGACTGAAGCTAGAAGATTGAAGGGAATGGAGAAGAGAAACATTTAGATACAGTGAATGAGAGAGTGAATGAGATTGTGAGCGAGTGAATGTGGGCCCACAAATTTTGTTTTAGTCGGATTTGTTGGGGTTCTGGCCTCGTTTTCAGGGCTTCGTAAAAAGTGCAGAATTTACGAACATTCGGTAACTACTCAAGTCTATTTGACGCCTTATAAAACCTAAATCTAACCGTGGTGCTTGCTGAGCATGGAATGTCATTGCAAAGTCATTTTCCCTCATTAGTTAGAAGGACTCTCAGAGAGATTAATACCACGGCATTCATCTACTTACCACAAAGCAGTAATACAATGACTAATCTGGTTTGGCTGGGTGACTGGGATAAGAATACACGGCTCTTGAAAACATTGTAGATTGTAAGCTCATTTGATCAGGGCTCTCCTTATCCTTTGTTCCTGTAAGTGCGAATTGTTATGTGATGCACTGCTTGTTATGTGCTGTTTACCCACCGTGAGTCTTTGCGGAATACGATGGTGCTATACAGATAAAAAAAAAAATAAATCATTAAAACCAGCATTATCTAAAAAAAAATGTAAAATCCATAACTGTAGTAAAGGAGTGAAACTGCTCATAGTAATAGCCAACAGACACATACTATGTAAGAAACTAAAAATCCAAAATAGAGGCAGTAATACGTAAAGTGAAGATTTCCAACAGTAATTCCATGCATGTGTAGCGATACTATAGTTTATATATTTATTGTTATTATTATACATTTTGGTTCTGATTATATTTTGTTTCTTAAGGACGATAAAACTTGTATTTTATGATATTAAAGATATACTTATAAAATGATAACCCCAGACTTTTTGGTTGCACTGTTTCTGAGCTAAAATCTGAATTGTTTTATAGTTAATCAAGCAATTAACATTGGGTACTGGTAAGCAATTTGGCTATTGCTGCATATGCATACCTGGGAACTGGGGTGAAGCACCACTTCTCCGGTTCTCCGGGTCAAGACCCGAATCCTCTTGACATGCCCCGCCCATTTTCCCTTTAAATGGGGGTGTCTCAAGCTGCCGGGAACTCCCACTGATGTCACAGGGCTGCCCTCTGATGTCAGTGGGCAGTCCTGGACGCGTCCCACAAGAGAAGGCTCCAGGTAGTCGGAGCCCAGAAGTTCCCAGGTATGCGTATATGCCTAAATCGTTTCCAAAATGTAAAACTAACGTACCCAAGCCTGATTATATATATTACTTTTTTTCTCACATAGAAACAAAGCATTTGACAGCCGATAAGCTATGCCGACACAGGGGCTGCTACCCCATAACCCCTATGGCTTACCACCATAGGACCAAGTTTAGTTGTCCTTCATCAAAATATGTTACCTTCAAATCAGCTAGAAATACATGTTTTCTTTAGCATGCATTACATCTGAATGTACATGGTTCATCAGGGAGCAAGATCAAAATCCAAGCCTGAGAGACACCCTGAAATTGGGTTACCTGCTACCCTTTGTTTAAGAAATTAAGCCCTGAGCGGCTATAAACAAACGTACCAGTAAGATGTAGGAGAAGCATTAATCTATGAATGTAAGAGATAATTTTAGAGAGACTGAGAATTGGGTACTAACTGAATAATTAGCACGGAAACCCCTCCATTGATAAAACTGCTTAAATGGTTTGTTTAATATGCCTAAGGGTCTTTCCTCCCCTAAACTGTTAATCCCTCGATGACTTAGAAGAAAAAAAAAAGATTTCAAGCCCATTTCATTGTCAATTTATTAAGAATAATGAATACATTACACAGCCTCGTATTAAGGGTTTGAAAAGGAGAATAAGAGAGGAACTGAAGGCAGAAGATATGTCACAAATCCGTGGGGGGAAAAAAGTATGTTAAGGAGAAGAGGGTGGTCAGCTGTGTCGACTTTAATTTAGGCAGGGTTTCCTGCAATAACTTTACTGCCTTATTTGCATATTACCCCTTTTGAAAAGTCTCATTATGCTTTCAAAAGTCTTTTCAGGCTTCTTTATATTAATTATAGAAATCATTAGAATAAAAAGTTAACATAATGGTTTTTAAGAACAAGCTTCACAAGAGGAATATGTGCATATTTAATCCTCTCTGCTGATGAATTTTTAATCATTCTTCAAGTCCAGGTTTTTATCTTAAAGCCTAACTTGATAACAAACCTAGCAATTGGTAGAACTAATTGGTACAGAATAAGTAAATAATTTATACAATTATAAAAAGCATGGCTGTTTAAAAGGTGTGCAAAGACCCCATGCTTCATAATTGGAGTAGCTCTCCCCAACAATGCACAGACATGTGGTGCACTACTGACACCTAGTGGCCAAATGTTCTTACTCATTTTTATTAACACGTATAAGGTATTATATATTTTTTTATTCAATACATTCTAGCCTTCCATGCAGTCTCATTTATTTTACACTTTATTATATGTTTTTCATGTACATTTTAGCCCATCCAGTGTCAAACAAAGTGCGTAGCCTTTTGCACTGGAACAAAAAAGTATTTCCAAACCATGCCTGGTCATTATAAGAAACGCTCATTAGTAGACACCAGTGGTGATACTTTTATTCACACGATATGCGCATGTATGGAATGTTTCTAAAACCATATTTGTGTTTATTAAAATATATATCTTACAAAGAAGTTATGTGGTTGGGGTTGTTAAATACCGATATGGAACTAGATGCAGAAACGGGAAAAGACATGTTTCCAAAGGCTATGTGCTCGTAACGAGTGCAAAATTCATAATGCTTACGATTTGGAATATCATTTATTCAGGTAGGCTGTATACTGTAAACACTACTATTTTATGTGTAAGTGATATAGAAGCTCATCAACAACGTATCAAGCCTGGGTTGTCGTAGGCTGTGGCAACCTTTATTGTGGATATTTCCGTTAATGCCTTGGCACAAACTTTGCCTGTCTCTGACCAATTCTAATTTTTTTAATAGCAATACCAGATACCAGTGTTAATAGAATTTCAGCATGTAAAGATTGCTTCTTGGAGCGTCTAAAAGTGCATTATGTACACAGGCTTTTATTATTTATGTTTCGGGTATATACACACATTCATTATGTCGAGAGTCTAAAAGAAGAATATACATGTTTTTAAAAGATCATATTCCATATCTTACAATTCATATATTCAGCACAATAAAAACTGTTGGCAAATCTGTATGCATTATTAAGTTATAAACGTACATTATTTATAATCTTTAATAATTAGTGCACCAGTAGAGGGATCCTGGGTGTAGTTAGGAAAGGTGAACTTATGTGAACTCATGGTAAGTATCCGTGGGGTTTATTATTGCCTTATCACATTATTCTAGAATGTTTGAACAGCGACAGAAGCAGCACAGGGAGCGTATGCTTTTTGTTTGCTTATGAATTATAACTAAAAATCTTTTTTCATATTAAAATCAATAACTGAGTTCTGTTTTTCATTTACATACATGTTGATTGCACGTGCAACCCATGTAGTTGACAGTATACATATATGCATACATATGCAAGAAAGACACACATAAGAAGGGAAGAAGTTGAATAATTAGGCTAGTAAAGCAAATAACACATTAGGGTGGGGGGGCACTTGTGATGTCACATGTTAGAAAACATTTTTTCTAGCATGCTTGCTGCCTATGTTGCCATGGTAGCAAGCAGCCAGCAATCAAATTTTACTTTGAAGTTTTTTATATAGCTGAAGAAGCTTCTGATTGGTCTGCTCCTAAAACATTATATGATACATAATTGTAATAACGTACATATTAATTTAGAGCTTGGAGATTCCTTTCAAAGCCGCCAGTCATCATAAAATACACAAGGTTCCTTTACCTAAATTATAAGATTTAGGACCCAGAAAAATAACGGAGGTGGGTCCTATACTCCACATACTCCACCAGAAGCTTTTTTATAGAATAATTGCTAAGCAGGTACTTAGTTAACTAGCGAGAAAACTGAATGTATAATTACGATTGTCAGTAATCGCAAAATGATCCAAAAAAAAAAACCTCCATAAAAAACACTTTTAAAAATATTTACAAAAAAAACCTGTATTTACTAAAACAACAGAAAGACTGCAGATAGCTCTTCTTTATGAATATACTAGTTTTAAAAGTTGAACGACTGAAGGATCAACAAAGGTCTTTGATACCGATGAAGGTCTCCTGGAGTGGATTATAAAGACGCATTCCGGTCAAGAACCAAAAAGAAGAGATTGGTGGTTTTGAAATGTGGAAACGACGCGAATGTTAATTTTGAGATATGATTTCAGACTGTAATTCGAGTGCAGTAGTGCCTGAGTTTACAGGGTAACGTCCCCTTATTCAGCTGGTAAAACTCCACAAGTTGTATAAGGTCCGTGAATCGGGTTTGCCCGTCGTCCAACGTGTAGAATCGTTGTCCGTCCTCTTCTGTCTTTTAGAATTAAAAAACAAAACTGTTTAGTGTAAGGCAACATAATGCCGACAATTAGTCATTTTTTTCCCTGATTTTTCTAGCCAATATTATTGAAAAATAAGCTTTATATAAAAATTGTCATATAAAGGTTCCCTTATTACATTTTCAGGGTTCACAGAAAATCAAGTGCTGTTGATTTTCTTTACAAATATTTACAATATAAAAAAATATGTGTCATAGAATTATTAACATATAGAACTAGCATCCTATATATATACATACATATATATATACATGGTACAAAAGATAATTTCTTAAACTGATCTCAGAAGTCCACTTTCTGATGTAGTATATGGAACAGCTAAAAAATAAAGTGAAAAACAGTACTTACAGGAGAGATTTGGATGTGCTTTATTTTCTGACCATGACACATAGAAAGGACAAAAGATTTTGGGGTACTTTGGCTGTCTCGTACCAAAAAAACCCTGGGAAAAAATGTAGATTTAAGTACATTGTTTCCTCTAGCCAAGATGTGATAATACATAAGTTTGCATCACAGTCCTTAAATGTATTGGAGTTTTTTTATCATTCATAAATTTACCTATGGAAATGCTGCAAGTTTTAGAAGAAAATCATACCAAAAAATACATTTATTATTATTTAGTTGAAGTTGATAACGTTGCTTGGTGAACACTGAAAACGATCCAAAGTCACATGAGCTTTCAGGATCTCAGAGGTCTCTCTTTCAGACAGAATTCTTTAAATGATTAAGCTAAGTTAGAATATATATTGCTATTTCTGCTTAAAAGCAGAAGGTGGTAATGTCAGAATGTAGTGGTTACACTTTCAAACAAACTTCAATGGCTGTCGTGTTGATTCATCTTTACAGGACCCAGCTGTTAGGTTTCTATAGTCTACCATCTGGCTCTGACTGCGTAAGAATTGTACATAAAAGCACCTGTCTGATTCCGAAAATTAATGCGGGTTAATAAAGTATATTTTATTTATAGAATTGTGCTTTGAAACATAATCCTGTTCTACATTCAAAGATAATTCTATATCTGAAAAAATAATGTTAAAAATATTGTACTATCTTCATTATTCATTAATCTATCTATATATAGTACTTATATATATATATATAATATATATATATATATATAATACCATATACTTTAGACCCATTGAACTTACCCATTTACAAGACCTTGCTGATTTATCAATTTCTGAGCTTCATCCCTGGACACTTTGTGATGGAACCAAGGCTGTGATATGTGTACAGCTAAACATAGATGAAACACAACAATATTTTTACTTTATCTATTCATACTAAAATACTGTAGCATGTATGTAAAATATACCCCCTATGAAAATAATTCAACAGACGTCATCTACAGCAAGTTATGAGAGCTTATTAAAAATAGTAACTGGATCGGATAGAGTTTTTAATAAAATGTTGCAGGCAAAGTCTATGAACTACATGGATTCTACATCATTGTACTTCCCATGTATGAACCCTATATATTAAAGTCCCCTTAAATAAAGCGGGTGCCAAATTCCCAGTCCAGTCACCCCAAAGTTTATGGAAATATCATGGTGCATTGATCTTGACTTTCCAAACTCACCCAACTTTTAGTGAATATTTGATAGTTTGAACATGAAACTGCATGCAAGTAGTGGCTATTTATGTCACTAAGTTAACAATTGAACTCTAATTAATGCTTTAAAATATGTCTATAACTTATATGCATTATAGTTACACTCCTATTTAGTTAAAGAAAGCCTCATGCCAGTTGGGTTCATTGTATCCAACTATGTCTTAGTCGATTCAAGAATGTTAACTGCATTGGATTTTAATGAGTAAATAATTTTTTCTTGAAAAAGTGATTTCTTATTTTAAAAGCAATGGCTAAAAACATCCAGGGATCAGGACAAGAATCAAGAATCTATGTTTAAATGTATGCCAAGGATACCTAGGTTCGTTGTGGAACTCTGAGATGTTGTTTGGGTGCCATGGGCACTGATACGTCCACAGCTTTTCCTCTGAAACAAAGAATTGTAGGAAAAGTGAATCGATTTTATGAACCTAAAACCCATTGGTAGACGATTGGAACGTCCATTGTGATCTCTGATGGGCTTATTAGGCTGTAGAAACTGTCATTCAAAAGGTACTTAGAATCACAGGTTTACATTGGCAGGTCCCTTTAGAATCATCATTTTTATTCTCTATACTTTTTAATCAGTGGTGGTACGGCTAATAAAGCAAAAGAGCTTGGGGGAACCACCAATATCATTTCAGGTTACCATAAGATTGGACCATGTGAAATATGCCCCCTTCGATGATCTCAATAAGCAATTTGGTGATAGTATTAGACAAACATGTATAAAGGTAGGGCTATTTCTGGCACCAACGTAGCATAAATAGACATGACTGTTTTAAATAACATTTAAGTAAATTTTTTTGCCTTTTTTAATTTTTAATTTAGATATTACAAACCCTCCACAACAATCCTTCTTGTAGAGCAATGGAAAGAACTTCTGTAGGGTTCTCGACTACTCTGCTTTTATGTCCAGAGAAATCCATGGCCACCAGAGAATTTTCTGATATACTCCTCTGCAAAGACACCAACAAAATATTAAAATCCAAGAACTCAGAAGTAAAACCGAAGCATAAACAAGCAGTATTAAAAAATAAATAAATAAACTAAACTAAAACAAGAAAACCGCTGTAAATGGAGTGTGAACGACAATAATATAAATTGACAAAAGAGGCTAATCGCAGGAAAAAGCCAAAAAAAGCCATTGTCAAGTTGTGTCCTGATGGGAGCCCTGCCGTTCCACATTTTGAATTATTTTCAAGACGACCTCTCAGAAAATAGGGTGGTTATTAGCACATTCTTAATAAACCTATTTATAAGTTTTAGTATGTTGCCAAACACCAGCCTTTCAACTGCTTTATATCACAAAACAAAGTCTTGTATTGAACCGGATATACGGCACTTTGCAAGCAATGTTATAAAAGTGGTTTATTTCCTATTTGTGATAACGTCGTGATACCATCTCAGTTGTAGTTTGCAAGCATCCTCACTTCTCTGATTTTATTTCTCTATATCAGAAGATTGTTAGAGACGATGGCGGGATATGATTATATCCCCCTATATCTTGAGATTAACTTTTTAGAACTCCAGCAATTTTGTTTTTACACTTTTATTTTTATTCCACTGGAAAACTTTATCTCAAGTCATTGCCTTGGCCATAGATCATAACCTCATGAATGCCAGATCCTTAAACCGAGCCCATGCTTGAAACATGGGCATCTCCAAGCAAACTTTACACTAAACTAACACTCAAAATTCTCCTAAGAAATGATGGAGGAAGGTGCTATTAAATAATTTTGATTTACTCTTTCTGTTTAGTGTGCTAACGTAACATCACCTTATCATTGTTATTATCATTATCAATTATTATCATCATAGCAGCATCCTAAAAATTAACAGAAAAAAGGTATTAAAAATGTTTTATTTAAACAACTTAAAAGCCATAGAGTAATGTGAGGATGTGGCGGAGATGTGATTCCCTAGGTCTCCCGGTCAGTTTCTTCCTGGGTAGGGGCACAGAGTTTGGCATAGCCCACTTCCCGCCTAATTTCTGCCTATTTCCTGCCCATTTCCCTCCCACTCCCCACCCACTGAAGTCTGTCTCTGGCTAGCCCTGTCCCTATATATGTCTAGCAGGGCCAGATTAGTGATGACGAGGTAGCCCTTGCACTTTAATGCCGGCTACTGACGTATGACCAGGCATATCCAGCCAGTGGCTGCACAATGCGGCACCCATTCTGGAGCGTCAGATCTGGTGAGAGTGTGGCACTGCTGCCAGTGGTCCAAAGCGGATTAGCCTGTTGTGCCAGATGGCCATTCCGGGATTGATGTCTAACCTTGGCCCTTCACAAAGCCACTCCCTAAAAGTGTGAGGTTCCGGGTAGCCTACCCTGCGAAGCTCCCAAGTATAAGAATAAGTGTGTCTAACAGTTACGTACCGTAGGCGACAAACTTTGACCATTAGCTTCACGTTGGCGTTGTTGTGGCCTGATATAATTTTTGTATATCTGCATTCCATGCTGAAAATCAATGCAGAGTAAATTTTAAACATTTTCCTAAAATAAACATAAACAAAATGTACTAAAATGTAATTCATTACCCGAGCAACTGGTTGTGGCTACTTGAAAACAGATTGGGTTATTATCGCATGTTGTTACAATTCTTCCAAGAAGCCACAAAATAGATTAGGGTCAAACATTCCCTAGCCATATTAATGGTTGGTCATCAGCGGACTGAGTTTATACCCCAGAAATTACTGGGTGGGGGTGCAAATGTCCCTCTTGCCACTCTATGTGGGCAAGAGGGACGTTTTCACCCAACTTGGGATTGTTCTTCCTCCATAGACAGGTCGGAACCCTGGTACCCCAAAATATTATTTCCATCCATGGTCCATCATGTTTTTTCGCATGACTTACTTATATACCACACAGATAGATTTACGTCTAAGTCAAACCATGACAAATAAATGCGACAACTGGAAATAGTACCTTGTACAATCTAATTGCTGTCACCCAGCATGCTTTAGTCTCTTCATTCTCTGCACACAGAAGTTTCAGGGTCTTGACTCCTCCTTGATTAGGCTAGAAAGCCATAGCACATTTTGATTAGTGCATGTCTTGTAGGCAATACCTGTTGAAATAAAAGTCACTAAAATTCTCCTTTTTAAATGTTTATATGTGTTAATGTCGACACAATTTGAACTTCATGGTGCTTACATCATCAGCAGCTTATGTGCACGTTTTACTTAATAACTATTATAAAAACAAAATTATAAAAATATACCTTTAAGCAGAATCCATAATCATTTGGTGCCCCGTATAATTTTTTTCTAGAGAGTACCATGTAAACATTATTTTCACTGAGGTCACTGAAAAACTGTAGATGCCTAGGGTCCTGAAAAAAATAAGAATTATAGTCAATGGTAGAAATACAGCTAGAAGTTAATGATTATAATTCAGTTGCTCGGACTAGACAGACCATCCAAGATGCTGTCCCTTTTGGAACTTGGGTGGTAAGGTTATCGGATATTTCTATTATAAAGAATGGGTATGGTATAGGGTTTGACTCTGAGACTCTGCCCCAATCTCAGGGTCTCAGGAGTTCATTTTGCTGCAAAATAGGCAATATGCATTAACAAAGTGGACAGGACTATGATGTTAATTGGTTGGAGAAGAAAGCGGTCTAACTGGTGGACATGTCTAGTAGTAGCAAGAGTTCAGCCACAAGGTGGTAGATCATGCACCGTCACAGAGCAGGGCTGTCGAGTGCTACAGAGCGCAGTACGTTAAAACGATCTGTCCTCTGTAGTATCACTCACTACAGAGATCCAAACTGCGTCTGGAAGCAACATTAGCATAAGCTCTGTGGGTCATGAGCTTCATGAAGTGGGTTTCCATAGCTGAGCAGATGCACACTAGCCAAAGATCACTATGCACAATGCCAAGTGTTGGCTGGAGTGGTGTAAAGCACAATGCCACTGGACTCTGAAGCAGTGGAAACTCCTTCTCTGGAGTGGTCATTCAAACTTCACCATCTGGAAGTCTGATGGAAAAATCTGGGTTTGGCAAATGCCAGGAGAACACTACCAATGGTGCCTATTGCAAACTTTGGTTTGTTATATACTTCAAACTTAGTGATTCAGGCCTGCTCATCCAACATCAGCGTCTGTCCCCACAAATGCTCTACTGGATGAATGGGCAAGAGTGGAAGTTGTTATAGCTGCAAAGGAGGGGATTAACTTCATATTAATGTCTACGTGGTTAGAATGCAAAATCCGTGTTGGTATAATGGTCAGATGTCATATAGTATATGTGTGTATTGTATACAATATATGCTCTATATATATGGGACCATTTTACCCCAGGAACAGCCAACCTATTGATCAGTAGGTATAATAAAGAACTCCTTCCTAAAAATAATTTCCGCGTGGATGAACATCTCACAGATTAAATGGTCTTGAACACTGAGCTACATCCCAACAGTAGCTGAAGGGCAGCATATTACCCAACCCACAGCTTAGTGCATCACCCTAATGTTTTGGTTTCAGCTCACATGTTAGTATAGTTTAGAATTCTCATTTGTCACAATACCTTTGATGTTCCTTTGGTAGAAAAATATAGCCCGGAGCGACGCAATACAAAGAACATTTTTTTCCACGTTTTTTTCCCCTTTTCTGTCATGTATAAGTAGCTCTGTATTTCAGGATAGGTACTTGTACTCAAAAACATCTATAAAGACAACAGTTGACACAATAATAAAGAAACTGCATGTGATGACATAACTTAGGTGTTCCATGTTTTTTTTGTTCATTAAAGTCTGGCTCACAGCTTGTAAATATTCTCATTTTTAGTAAGCATTTTTTATTTCTAGCTTAGCGATTTTCACAAAATTTGTCTATCCTCATTATCAGTAACTCTCTAAAAATAGAGTAAATCAGCAAAAAAGTTGCAGTTTCATTATGGTCAACCCTAGATGGCTTTTTCTCAGAGTAACCCTCTGTCTAAAATATATTTAAGTCATTGAGATGTCTTGAAAGTAACCCTCCTTGAAATTCTTCTGCCAAGTTTCTCTTCACTGAATTAAACCTTATTTGTATTTTCTGCTTGATGACTTTTCTCACATGCTGTATTTACAGGATCAAGTTATTGTGGAATATCTGGAAAAGTACATACATTTTCCTGCATGTTTTTTTATCTGTATAAAATGCATTTGTTGTCTTTAAACCTTCAAATTGGAGTAATCAATGAAATTACCTTTAATCGCCCTCTATTTTTCTGCATTTATTATGGTCGCAGAATAATAAATGTATTGTTTAGACATGTATATGCTTATGACAAAAACTGCATTTCCGTTTTGTAGTTAAGGTTCCCCAATACCCTACAGGGTCCAATGTGCAGAGAAAGCCACTAGTATCTTATATCGCCATTACGTCTACTTAACAAGGAGCCAATCACATTCTCAGGATCCCTGTAGATCCTCTGCCTTATTGGCTGGTTAAAAGGAAGATAATTGATACCCCCAACCAGCCATTAACACTATGGAAGACTGCGCTCCGCTCTGGGGCAGTGTGAAGGGTGATATTGACAAGTTTATTTTATAGAAGCCAATCTCAGCTGCAGTCTTCTTTATTCAATCATTTTCTTGTCTAGACAAAAAGAAATCTGCCTTAAACCAACCAACAGCAATCAGTAACTTAAAAATAGGGAACGGTGAGGAATAATTGAGCGGCTCTGTTGAAGTTAATATGGCTTCCACAGGATCGATATAATAAATATATATTGCTTGTATCAATATTTATACCGGATAGAACTGTAAAACTAAGTGTAAAGCAAGAAAATGTATAAGAAATGTTCTTGTGCTTACCTTTAATGTATCTAAAGGTGCTGTTGTACCGTTACTTTCACTTGAATAGGACACCATTGAATCTGGAAAATAGGTCTATTAAGATAAAATGATAAGTACAAAGACACCAAATCATTATATAAATGCACTACATTTCTATTTAATTATCACTATGATCGTGTCATCTTCCCAGCATATACTAATATTGTTCTTTATTTAATACAAAGCAAGAATCAGTTGGTAAGCTTTATCAAGGAAATGTAAACTTGCGTTGGCGTTTATTATGCTATTAGGACAGATGGCATACATATTAATTTTACTAAGAATACATCATCATCCATTGGCTTATGGAGTATGAAGCTGCCCATTTAGTGTATATCTTTTGATAGCTTTCTAACAGGTTTCATAAAGTTAAAAATCCAAGGAACAATGTGTACGTTGCAAGCTTTCTTTTATGTTTGGGAAACGAGAAGGGCTTTTCCAGGTATTCCAGAAATTCTCCTGAATGGAAGAGGCTGAAACTACAATAGCTTTTCATATTCTCCGGATTATATTATAATAGGCATATTCATAACTGACCATTTACATAGTAAGGATGATATGTATTGGGGTTTTTTTCTACACAACAATCATCTCCAGCATCTGAAGGAGAGGCCTCTGAACTCCTGAAAGGGTTACATATTTTTTGTATTGGTCCCATAAAAAGTACCAACATCACCAAGACTCCACACAACAATGCAACTTATCCTGTTGGCTGAAGGTACACCAGGAATTTTAGAAGCTAATGGTGATATTGGCTAACGGGTGAAATTGAGAAGAATGGTATGGATCTTCTAAACCAGTATAAAGCTACTCAGATGAACCATATACACCCCATCATCCGGGAGCTTCAAATGTTTTGTGGCTACAAAGGTTGGTAATCTAGGTTACCATGCCTTGTACTGGCCTTTCCATGATGCATGGTATTGTGCCCTATGTCATTCACAAATATTTTGTATTGTATTTTTGATGACAGGTTATAGCTGAAACCAGTGACTTTCTTACCTCTGGATTTTTGAAAAACTCAAATTTTCCATAATATTTCCTAAAATAAAATCTACTGTCTTCCTCCATGGCCCAATTAGACTGGACTTCAATCACCATCTCGTGGTCCTCTACAATTCTTTCTGTAATGAAACCATAACATTTTAATCCGTATTAGAAATTCTAAAACCAACACAAGAAACCTAATCTGTGTTCTTTAAGGCTCATAGATGTCTACTATCTGTCTACTATGTCTAAGAAATAACCAAATAATTATTTCACACAAGTAGTGAATGTTGGATCCTCCCAACAGGGGGTATTTCAGGCTGGGGTCTGACTTGACAGCCCAATCTCAAATGTATAGAGACATAGTCTCTAGTGCAAGACCTAGCATTATGTCCTAGTGGCCACTTGGGCAACTTCACTAAGTATATATTAGTAC